>LS508657.1:80052-103876 GCA_900490845.1 Pristionchus japonicus | reverse complement strand
TAATCAAGGACATAAAAAAATTGAGTATTTCAGGATAAAGACTGTTCACATCCAGCGAAGTGTCTTGCTATGAGTGCAGTGTGTCCCAAACCAAAACCAGCCCGAGAGGGATTGCCTTGTAATGATGCAATGGGTTCATGTCTGAATGGAAAGTGCAATGGGAGTATTTGTGCGGCGGCGGGATTGGAGGTATTCATTTTAATTTATGAACATTTAATTTAGTTCGTTTTAGCCATGTGAACCGACTGAAGTCACTTGTTTGCAATACTGCTCTGTTGAAGGAAGTATGTCTGTGAAGAAAGATCGAAGATTAACAGCGACAGTTTTCAGAGTGCACCTCAACAGACGATTTAGATCAGTTCACTAATGGGACTTACAGACAACATGGAAGATGGGGCCATAAGGGATTGCTGAAACAGGCTAATGAGATATGCAAGAATGGCGGTAAGACTAATCGCCTAATCTCAAAAAATATTGATCAATGTTGAGGTTATTGCGATGATATCGGCGTTTGTCGAGATATGATCACAAATGATGCGCTAACGAAGGGTAAAGTAGATCACGGGGTAAGACTCAAATGTTTCTTAGATATTTATTCATTGTCTACTTTCAGATCCATACTTTCGGGGAGATATTAGCGGAGAAGTATGTTGATGATCGATTTGATTTTGAGAAAAAAGAGAGAGCAAATCCGATTTAGATGGTGGATTTTCATCATAGTCATCGTTGTCTGTATTGCCATCCTCGTACTTTGCATCCTTCTCCTCTACTACAAATTACCCAAGTGAGAACAAGTACATGTTCACCGAGATACGTTGGTTGTTTCGATTGAGTCAGAGGTCTCCAAGAGAAACCAAAACGATTCCAATCGAAATGAAGACAGCAGTGGTCAGTGATTTTGTTTTGTTGTTCGATAAATAAGATAGACACTTTCAGGAACTGAAAGCGACTGATTCAAAGGCAAAACCTGCTACTCCAGGTAGTTTTACCAACGAAATAGTATGATTCATCATCTTTTTTAGATCCTTCGAAAGTGACTGGAACTGTCGCTCCTTCAACGTTGACTGGCCAGTGGATTATTCCAGAGAGTAAAGAGAAGAAAGGCGGAAAATGACGGCTTAGGTAATTAAATATATTATTCAATTGAATAACTTCTCTTTCAAGCCCTCAATGGACGCACACTGATGAAAACAATCAATAACTCGCTGTAGTCTGAACTATTTATCGCAGTGATAAAATTACTTTGTTCGATTGCTCGTCATACAGGAAAAAAACAAGTTCGAACCTTCGAACGTAGAATTGCACGAAGAGTCACGTTCAGTGAAAACTTTGACTCCATTCAAAAACACTTCTGAAACAGCTCGGGACACTCGATTGTACTCGAACCAAGTTCAATAGTTATTCAAATGAAATGAACGGGTGAGACGAAGAAGGAGTCAACACGAAGTCAGTCTGCACGTTGACTAGACCTATCGAGAGGGTCGAAAACTATTGGATCAAAGTTGTTTACGATACTCAAATTCCGTTTCTTCGTAATGATGGAAAAAATCTCAACACCATGTTTCCTTGTATTGCAATTACAGAACAAAGAGTTTTATCACTGCGAGAGATTGAGGAGTCACGCCAGCGATGTTATTGATTGGTTTTATCAGTGTTTGTTTGTTGAGGACTATAAAGACAATTTTAATCAATGAAAAGGACACATCAATTAACCTAATTCCTCATTTTCCGTCCTTCTTCTCTTTACTTTCAGGAATTATCCACTGTCCAGTCAACGTTGAAGGGGCAACAGTTCCAGTCACTTTCGAAGCATCTGCAATTTGGCTTGATTTTATAATATCAATTATTATATATTATATATTCTGGAAGAAATACCTGGAGTAGCAGGATTCGCCTGTAAATCGGTCGCTTTTTGTTCCTGAAATGACATTTGTCCGAGATCAGAGAAGCAAAATTACTAACCACTGCCTTGACTTCAGGTTTGACTTCGATGGGAATTGTTTTCGTCTCTCTTTTAGACCTCCTACTCAACCTAAACAACGAAAATTATTTTAATTAATTTGGATCAGTTCTTACTTGGGTATTTTGTAGTAGCATAGAAGACTGCAAAGGACGAGAATTCCGATTCCGGCGATTACGAAGAGAATGAGAATCCACCAACTGAATCGATTAAAAATAATTGATGAAAGCAAAATCAAAACGGGTTTAGCCTCACTTGTCCTCTAGATACTCCCCAAACGTTTTGATCTGCAAAAAAATAAAATTTATTCATTTATTTTATTTTTTATGTTACCCCATGATCGACTTGGCCCTTCGCAAGTGCATCATGTGTGACCATATCTCGACAAACGCCGATATCATCGCAATAACCTCAACATTATAATTGTTTATCGAATAAGCGATACATCTTACCGCCATCTTTACAGCCCTCATTGGCTTTCTTCAACAATCCTCTGTGACCCCATCTACCTTTTTGGCTGTAATTCCGAGTCGAAAACTGATCCAGATCTTCTGTTGAGGTGCACTCTGAATAAGGCACAAGTGAGATTTAGCGCGCCAGAATGCAACGTGTACTTCCATCAACAGAGCAGTGCCGAATGCAAGATCCTTTGTTGGGTGAGCATACCTGAAATTGTATTTGTGTATGAGAAGTTCATCGCTTCCTAATTGTACCTGCATTCCCTCTGCCGTGCAAATATCTCCAGTGCAATTTCCATTGACACACACACTCGTTGCATCATTACAAGGCAATCCGTCGTGGATTGGTTTCCCAACGGGACACACCGCACTATCGGCGAGACATTTCGTTTCAGCTGTACAGTCTTTTTCCTAAATTATTCGTTATTCCTTGATTTGAGCAAAAATTTGAACGCACCCATTCACAAACTGCATTGGGCCCTTTGAACTGGCACAGTTCGTTGCAACATTTTCCTTGACTGGGAGCGCATTTGAAGGTGTCACTCTGAATTGTGGAATAGGAGAAATTGCAGGAAAATCAGGAAAACCTTCAATTTGCAGGGCGATATTCTGTGATCTCCTGGCCAACAACACTGATCGCGTGCTCCCTTTTCACATTCCTAGAATGGAACTTCCAATTGCCCTATTGAAATGTTCAACTCATTGTCAGTAGTGAAAACGAACAGCCGAGGCTTCGGAGATCTTACAAGCACAATGGGCCCTTATTTCCTTTACCAGCCATGGGATTCGAACAGTATGATCCCCCGCCTACCCCATTCTCAATGAGAAATTCTCATTCTCCCTCGTACTCCGCGTGCTCGGTCTCACGGCAAAGTAAAGATGTAGCTATCAATGATACCTCAGAATTGTATCCGCAGTCACATTCCTCTCCCTCCTCGACGATATGATTCCCGCAGATTGGAGTGTCCGATTCTGAGGAGAAATCAATCAGAAATCAAAACAACAAGATAAAATGCTACCGATAAAACAGTTCGTCTGATAGGAATTTGGAGTTCCTGGTTTGATCGATAAAAGCATCTAAAAATCAGCTTGTCTCATGTCAAAAGGAAATTTGGCAAAATTAAGAAAATAAATATCTAACGTGCAGGTTCCACGATATATTTCTAATGGAACACGGAGACAACAATTCATGATTTGGCAGAGTTCTGTCATTCGGATGTGCATACATTATGAATTTACCCTGGACAGATGAAGAATTACTTCCTAAGAAACTCCAAGTTGTACCTTGATCTTATCATCGGCACATTCAGGATGCTTATCTGATTCCATTTGTCCCGAATGGAGAGGCCGATAGTCATGTTCGGACCCCAGACTGTGTCCCAATTCATGAGCGAGAGTGAGATGCGAGGCTCGATCGGTTATTGGACTTCCTGCAAGGAAAAGTGTGAACAAACGTTGCTAGGTCGGATGAGAACCATCGGATAAGAGCCATTTGCATATTCCGTCTAATACATATTCTTTGTCTCTCGCCCTCATTAGGTTCTCATACAGTCGGTCCTTATCCGACGGTTCTCATCCGACGTAGTTTCGAACAAATGAATAACCTACCATAGTTGAGAAATGTGATCATTCCGGTATTAAGCGCATTTTTATATTTAAGACAGATGTGGCAAGCATAGGCGAGACCATTCGTGCCTTCGTCAAAGTCCCTAAATGATGGATTCTCGTGAACTGTAGCAATATTTCCATCTCTGGACAGTGAACCTGTACGCGAATACGTATGAAAGGCAGTGTTGGGTATTATTTTGCTTATTTTGTATATCTAGAATCTCTTGAGATACTCGAGTCTCTACCGCGAATGGATTTCCAATATCAGTTGCTTCACGCCAGACCTGCAATTTATTGCCAACGTGCTAACGAAATTATTTACTTTGAATCCTCCAATTTTGAATCTTATCCCTTTAATTCCTTCAAAATCGATTTTTACATATATATCATTGACTAAATGGAATTGAGTTTGCATTATTTTTATCAGCTCAGCATATGTTCTGCAATACCAATTTCGTACACATCTTATGAGATAATAACTCACTCTCCATGATCGCCCCTTCCAGCTCCATTTAACACGTGTTGATAAAGAGTGTGATCGATCTATAATTCATACATCAAAATTATCGAGATGTGAGTGATACCGTAATAGACATGGAACATATTCGATTCCTATAGATTCCATTCTCATCAGCTTCCTTTTCTGAGCCTGGTTGTCGTCGATTATAATTGTAGTTTGCCCTCAAATTAAAATTATTATCCTTGAAATTGCGTTGATAAAACAAACATTGATTCACGAACACTCTTCTCGCCTGGGGACTTTAGCTTCAAAATTATTAGTTACTATTTATTGATAAAAATAACTTTGTCACCTCCTTAGAGCATTTGTTATATGGAAGGTCCTCATTGTTTATTGGAGGAAGTTTAGTTGTGCGAGGAGGGTCATATTTGTAATGAGTCTCAGGGTAATAGGAAGACGATCCACCACGATGATTGAATACATTTTGCCTGCAATAGGATAATAATCTTCCGGAGTATGACGATAACATTACTTCTTGGAAGAGCCGCTATTACGATGATTATAGCCAGTATTGTGGTCGTAGTGATCATTGTCTTCAGGGTAGTTGCGATAGTGAGGACGATCTTGATAGGAGTAGGAACCCTGCCTGAAACATAATTGATGAAAGAATAGAGGAAAGACGGAGGCGACCTCTTCGTTCTTTCAGTTGGTTTGGGCATCTCGACATCACCCGCTGAATAAATGAAGGAATGGAAAGATGACGTTGAATTGTATGGATAGGAAGACTCGATCTGCAATTTCTCATGTTTTTTTCTATATTTCATTCAATCTAAACTCACCCAGAATTCTTCTCCATTTCTCATGTAAATTACGCCCTCAAATATTCCATGTCGAATCGAACCGAAGACACGAGATTTATCGTCATCTGATTGTCATTTCGATTATGATTTCTATTCGTCTTTGAAAGTCACCTTCAACTACCCCTCTGAAAATATTGGAATCCCATTGAATTGGAATCGTTTCATTTGCAAATTGAGCAGTTGCATTTTTCATGAAAACGGAACTGAAAATAAAAAAAATTGTATTGTCAGATTATAGAAGACGCACTCTTTCTCTTCGACCCTGTAAAGAATCAATTTGAAATTTCGATCGTACGCATGGAAATGCAGACGAATTCTCTTTACAGTAGACCTAAACGAGGTATCTCAAATCAAGTCTCAGTTGTGACTATCGAACCTCGCAACACGATGCAAATCCGCTGTTTGATAGTTGAGAGGCTCGTAGTGTTTGAGGAACTTGTTCAGACTTTCACCTGAAAAAAATCGATACTCCTGAGTTTTTGAAGAAACTTACCGAAGGAGAAGACAAGAAGGAAGATGAGGAGACATTTCATAGTCGGCCACTCGACAAAAGGGGAAGGAGAGAGAATGGATGGTTATGTGAGGAAGAAAATGAGAAATGAGATGCAAATTTGCAATTATTGCTCCTTGTTCAATTTGCAAATTCAATTTTATACATTTTCGTTCACGATCAAATTCGGGTGAGATAAAGACTGCCTTTGAATGCTCTACTGATGGGATAATGCCTCTACTGAAGGAGTGTAGTTTATTGCCAGACAGAAGACGAGCCTCTTCCGTTGACAAGGTCTGGTCTGGACAATCTGGGAAACATCATAGTGACCGAATCAGTCAAAAGTTACACATTTATCGCACTCGGGAGAACCCCCGCCAGTGCTGCCCAAAAACTGTTGGTTCTCTAACACAGAGAATATCTGGTCAGATGCCCAAGCGTACCTTGAGATACTGGGTTAAAACCAACGCAGAGAGCGAAAGGCGCCCTCTCGTAGGCGCGGTGTGTTCTGCACGCGCCGGGTAACAGACCCGCGAGAGAGGGGGAGAGAGAAGAGCGAGCTGTTGCACACCGATAATTTCTGATGTCGTGGTTTTGTCTTTTCATATTTGTTGTCATTTTTGTTTCGTGTCATAATTGCGATGTATTGACATTTCTAGATGCCATGCAGTGAATATGGTAGTAATTGTGAAAATGGTAATCGAATGCTTTCAACGAAATTCGTGTGATATGACGCAATATTACTATTATATATTTTTTATTTGTTGAGTATTTTCTATTTTTTGAATATTAAGATTGTATTTCGAAACCATATTATCAATATTTATGCAAATTTACAAAATTAAATCGAAAATTTTTTTTATTATATGACACAACTCTAAATTGTGTACGGTAGTCTCTGTTTGCCACGTGAATACTCTCGAACGGAACTGCCGGATTCCAGGGCCTACCGTATACTTTTCGCTAGTGGGCCGAAATTCCGTATTTTCCTTTTTTCTTTTTTTTGAAAGATTTCGCTAACTTTTCTCGTTCCCCACACTTTGTTTACCGATTTCTGGCATCATATGCTTCGTTAGCTTTTCTTCCACGTTGTTATGATCGTTCGCTGTCGTTATTATTGTCGATTTTGCCGAGAAAAGTTGTAAATTTTCTCCTTTGCAGAAGACTAGGGTCTAGCATGCCTGAGGCTGCATCGAAGATTATCAAGCCTGACGGCAAGCCCGTCACCGACCTTGAGAGACAGATCTCTGGCGCTCTCGCCGATCTGGACTCTTCCTCCGAGATCAAGAACCAGCTCCGTGAGCTCTTCATCGTCGGAGTCAAGGTTAGCTCATTCATACCTGTAATTATTAATTGGGAAATCTTGAAAATGAAAGATTTGATTGTGAATTGTGATCAGTTTGACTGATTGTACTGCTTACGGTTGATGTTTTCCTTCCGTTAAAGCGTTGTGTTTCAGGAGGTCGAGATTGGAAACAAGAAGAGCGTCATCGTCTATGTCCCCTACCCCCAGCTCAAGCAGTTCCAGAAGATCCAGTCTCGCCTCGTCCGCGAGCTCGAGAAGAAGCTCGGAGGAAAGCACGTCCTTTTCATCGCCAGAGTGAGTGGCTTTCACAATTGGCAATATTTCGCATCATTCTTTACATAATTGACGTCATGACTATTGTGTTTTGTGCTGGTGCAAAATCAACTGAAATATATTGAACCGCGCAGAGCTTTCAGTGTTCCACGTGGTGTCACAAGTTTCTCACATTTTATTAACTTTAAAATTGCTCAACGGGTGATATCGATGAGCTCACCTACGTTCAAAATGCTCAATTTTATCCGTTTGCAGAGACGCATCCTTCCCAAGCCCATGAGAGGAAACAAGCGTATCCCGGAGAAGCAGAAGAGGCCCCGCTCTCGCACCCTCACTGCCGTCCACGAGGCTATGCTCAACGACATCGTCTTCCCCGCCGAGGTTGTTGGCAAGAGAACCCGCGTCAAGCTCGACGGAAAGAAGATCATCAAGGTACGTATTTGACAATTACACTTTATTTTGTTGCATTCCTCATTCATTCGGTACAGATTAGTCTGATCTGTACGACATGAGGGTTGCTAGATAGTAGTGAAGGATATTGTTGCTCGGAAGAACGTCAATGTTCCACTGAGTGTCAAAGCTTTCCCACATTGGCATATTTCAGGTCCACCTCGATAAGGCCCAGCAGACCAATGTTGAGCACAAGACTGAGACTTTCGCCTCCGTTTACAAGCACCTGACCGGAAAGGACGTTACCTTCGAGTTCCCCGAGCCCATCTTCTAAGCATGGAGCGGAACCTGTGTTAAGCGACGATTGTTGATATGTTACTTGTTAATATTGATAAATCGTCGATATATGCTAATCCTTTTGGCACAGTCATGTAGGAAAGTAACAATTTTATCATCAACAATCTTTGGAATGCATAGTACTGTAACAACGAAGAAATCTAGTGATTAGGTATTCAAGCTCCGGGATATACTAGGAGGGCATGAGTGTGGACATCCTTGGGTAGCTTGCTTCTTCCACACAGACCCGCTAGTTCGATGATCACGAAGGCCTCCGCAACAACGCCTTGCACTTTGTTGATCAGATCGATAGCAGCCTTCAAAGAAAAATACTCGTTTAATGTCTTTCTTGTTTTCTTACCGCGAGTGTGCCTCCGGTTGCAAGCAGATCATCAATGATCAGCACCCTATCACCAGGTGAGATCGCTCCCTTCTGTACCTCGATCTTGTCCTGCATAGTTATTTACTTTGCTACATCTTTCAAACTTTGATACCTCTCCGTACTCCTTGGCATAGATGGCTTCAACGCACTCTCCGGGCAGCTTGCCTGCCTTTCTAATGGGCACGAAGGGCACGTCGAGAATCTGGGCGATCTGAGGACCGAATAGGAAACCTTAAGGAAAGTGAATTGAACGATGAAAAGGAAGTTATCCAGTTCTCTCACCTCTTGCCTCGAGTCCGGCGACGGCTTGGACGCCGCCTCTGGACTGTACGTGGTCTGCCACTGCCTGGCACAGACGTCCAACCAGCTTGGGCTGTCTCATCAGGGGCATTATGTCTCTGATTAGAGATAAATTACAAATTAATTATATTGTTTAAACAAACAACGTTTTAATCTAAGTGGTAGGCGACAGTAACACACCTGAAATCAATTCCCTTCTTGGGAAAGTCGGGAATGCTGCGGATGTGAGCCTCAATCTCGGGCTTTAGCTGTTCGAGCGAGGAACCCATCTGCGATCATAGATTGAATCACTACGGGACCAGTTTAGATGCGAGCCACGGCATTATCGATTGAGTAAGATCAGGGTAAGCGTTCAGATAAGACAACCACTGTACGACTACAGTTCACGATCACAGAACTACCCAAAATGTTCAATAATTAACCTCATTTATAAACGAAAAATGCTGATGAACTGTCAATTACACGGACATTCATTTTCTTCGAGGAGCTCAATAAATACTACAGGAAACATAACCGAAGCTGCTTACTTATTATGAAACGAGAACAATATATATGAGTAATGTGAGAACATAAGGTGCTGGTTATGTACAGAACAAAAATCATAGATTATAACAAAGTGATTGATTCTTCTCGTCGAAATCCACTTCAACGTCTCTGCAATGAAATCAATCAGTGAGAGATCAAAGATCACTTCCTCCTCACCCTCTTGATGCCTGCTCTGGGCACGCTTGTGGGGGCGGATCTCTTGGCTGGACGAGACGGAATCACCGCGGGTTGGATGCGATTCGGAATGTTCTGGAAAGATAGAAGGTCAAAAAAGTTTAAATATGATGAAATGTATGTATTACATACGAGAAAGGAAGCTAAAAATCAATGAAACCCCATTTTCTCACCCTCTTAAATATTGATTTTTTTAAAGGATAGATCTTTGGAACAAATCAAATTATCACGGGTTTTCTCTAAGAGTGTAGGAACGCTGGCCGCCAGAAAAAAATTTATGTCTCCGATTTCGTTCATAGTTGGTTAGTAGGACCCACTGAGGGACTCCTTAAGATGCATCCACTCATTTGGGTCAAATTTGCATATTATCGATTTTTGTAATCTCAAACTTTAAATGACCATTAGTCGCTTCATTTTCATCCTACAGCGAGTTTAAACATACCGTTGAATTGGTATTTACGATCCCTACAAATAACTCAATTAGACCACATGTCGGGAATCACGGCTTCACGGTGAAAAACGCGACAAACTGTTTTTGCGGCTATAAAAGTGGGGGTTTCTCGAAAAAATAACCTTGAACCACTCGATATTATTGCATAAATCGATTCTCCAGGGTCGATTACGGGTGCCCACGCGAGCCATTTCTCGTAACTCTTGGCCCCGGATACCGTTCTCTTGACGGAATTTCCAGGACATGTCTTTTTATGGCCAATTCATGTTTTTGGGCCATAAGCAGCTTCAAACGAGCTCTAATAAAAAAATTTCGAAGATCAAAAGGATTGATATTGACCAGGTGAACAAATTTTGACTATGAAATTTTTTTGATTAGAGCTCGTTTGAAGCTGCGTATGGCCCAAAAACATGATTTGGCCATAAAAAGACATGTCCTGGAAATTCCGTCAAGAGAACGATATCCGGGGCCAAGAGTTACGAGAAATGGCTCGCGCGGGCACCCGTAATCGACCTTGGAGAATCGATTTATGCAATAATATCGAGTGGTTCAAGGTTATTTTTTCGAGAAACCCCCACTTTTATAGCCGCAAAAACAGTTTATCGCGTTTTTCACCGTGAAGCCGTGATTCCCGACATGTGGTCTAATTGAGTTATTTGTAGGTATCGTAAATACCAATTCAACGGTATGTTTAAACTCGCTGTAGGATGAAAATGAAGCGACTTATGGTCATTTGAAGTTTGAGATTACAAAAATCGATATTATGCAAATTTGACTCAAATGAGTGGAAGCATCTTAAGGAGTCCCTCAGTGGGTCCTACTAACCAACAATGAACGAAATCGGAGACATAAAGTTTTTTCTGGCGGCAAAAGTGGCTCATTTTCCTACACTCTTAGAGAAAACCCGTGTTATCTCCAATCTCGAGTTCTCTTGAGTAACCATTGAAACTCTCCCTCACCTCCTCCTTCTTCTCCTTCTCTGCAGCTGGCACGGCTGGCTTGGCCTTGATCGCAGCCACTCTTGCTGCAGCTGCCTTCGTCGCTGCTGCAGTGTCCGCGGGGGAGCTGCAAGATCGATACCGAAATCCCATCAGTTATCGATCGCCCGACTACCGTACCTCTTCTTCGCTTCCTCCTTCTTGTCCGTGTCCTTCGCCTTCTGATCGGGCTTGTTGAGGTCGGGACGCTTGACGGGATATCTGAGAATCGATTGGTTACCGTAATCAATCGATAAACTACCGTACCCGTCGGCTCTCTCAGCCAATCTGAGTCGAGTCTCGGCATTCTTGGCTGGTTTGCGCCTCTTGTCGATGTCAGTCTTGAGTGAGGCGACCATTTCAGTGTCGGTGTAGTCGGAAGAGCAGACAGAGATGCGCAGACTGAAGGAGGGAATTACCAGACCTAATCCATGTATGATTCATTAAATGAATTCTGCGAAACCGATATTCTGACTCTGTGAAATAATGTTTTGATAACAGTGGTGGAAAATCCTTGAATTGATCCGTTTGAACTATTACTAATACCACCAATGAAGCACAACATCAACGTGACGAAACTCCCATTTTTTGAAAGACCTATTTCCAACAACAGGTTTTTAATTCTTCTCACCTCAACTTCTTGCCCATCTCCTCCTCTCTCTTCTCTGGATCGTTCTCGTCCCTCTTGTAGATTACGCGGGCTCGTGCGGCGAGAGGAGTCGTTTCTGCTAGAAGGGAAATATAGATTCTTTTCATTGAGTTCTACCGACGATCGAACTTCCCCAGCCATCCAGTACTCAAGCACCTCACACATCACTAATCTCCCTAGACAGAAGCTCAATCTCTCTTACCTCCCTCTGCCTCCTTCGCCCTCTCCACTGCCTTCGTCCACTCCGCTCTCTCCTTCTCTGGCAGCGACTCGAGCAGTGTCGCAGTGGGAGCAATCTTGCACTTCGAGTCGCCCTGAAACGGAATTATCATTATCAAATACAAATGATTGAACAACTTGTAAGTGTCAGCCACCAGATATTTCTCCGTTTCACGTCTTCCATTTAGCCTATTGTAAACACCAAAACCAGTTCTTCTGCACCGCATGTCATAAATAAAAATATGTTCCAATAATTTTAACCACCAGTCACTTCACCCTTTCACCCATATCGTTTATCCGCCTGCTAGCGCTAAACTCGCTGAAATCGAGGCGCTAGTTGTCAGAAACAAATCAACATACCGTTCCCACAGTGACCTCCTCCGTCCCGTTCACATCCATCACTCCGACCAGTCTCGTCGCATCCTCGTCCGATTCGAAGACGGAGAGAAGATGGGCGAGCGTCGTGCGGAGGAGTTCCTGACGAGTAATTAATTAATTAATTAATTAATTGAGAATGACTAATTACACAGTAACGAAGCCAAGAGCTGAGGCAGACGATTCTTGGGTTAGATTGAAAAACTTCAGACGACTTAGTTGATTGAGAGCGAGTTGTGATCAATGCACAAGTTCAAACCAGAGAATCGAAAACAGCAAAACGTTGATTTCATTCCAAGTATCACTTGTGTTTCATCTTGCCTACATTCCTCTACCGAACACAGTATTGCCAATTCTCTGTCCCTATCAATCAAACTCTCACCTCCACCGCCTCCTTCTTGCCCTCGTCCTTCGCAGCTGCGACTGCTGCATGCAGCAGCCCCCTCACCGGCGGGAACTTCCACTTGTGCTCCAGCCACGCCCGCAGCACCTGAGAATATCGATTATTTAGCCTACCGTATTCCCATCTACCGTAATCCTCCCTTACCGTATCCTTGGCCAGTGCACTGTCGTGCTGCCTCAGTCCCTCGAGTGCCCTGATCGCAGCGAGGGCGGCGGGCAGCGCGGCCACAGGCGAGGTCGCCATGCGGACAAGCACGCGTGCGATGCGCAGAGGAATGTCGACGTGCTGAGAATCGAGATCATGGTTGAGGATGAGAGATAACAGAAATCATTCGAGTTTCAAGCGCTATTAAAAGTCGCTTTCTCGCAAAGATTGCCAATGCACTTGCAGTTGACGAAAAAAGGCCCAAATTGCTTCCTGTTTCAATCGCCCTTCAACTTCGCGCATTTTTAATATAATGGATTTCCTTGAGCCTCGCCATTCGCAATAACCACTCAACACTATTTCGCTGACCTTCTTCTCCTTCTCCTCCTCCTTGTCTCCGTCCTTCTTCTCTCCCTCTTCGTCCTCATCCAGCACACCGCTAGTCTCGTCCAGAAATTCGTCCGCCGGTTCCACTGAATTATTTTATCCAAACAATGTCAAGCAGAAAGCAAAAATTAAACCAGTATCACCACTAATGAAGACGGTGCAATACGCAAAGCGCCATGGGCTATTTGAATCTAACAATTTCAATTTTTTTCATTGCGTGATGAAGCGAAATTAATTTGCCTTCAACTTACATCTATTGAGCACTCTCTGAACCAGAAAATGTACAGGATCGATTCATTGTTTTTTTTTCGAATACTGAAACGAGAAGGGGTAATCACCAAACGGCTTCACAACTCTAATTCTAAGCCCTATGAAACACAAAAGCTCTCCACCACTCACCCTCCTCCATCTCTTCTTCCTCCTTCTCTTCCTCCTCCTCATTCTCCTCTATCAACTCCTCCATCTCTCCCAGTGTATCCTCCTCGTAGAAGGAGTGATCGGCCAGACGGGCCAGCACATCCACGAGGATTTCCTGTGATTAATTAATTAATTAATTAATTATCACTAATTAACATAACAATTATTAATAATACTGTTGACGCATAGACGCTAAACTTATTCCCAATGCCAATGTCCCATGCCAAGGAAACGATCATCTAATGATCAAACGATCTCTCTCTTCCCATTCCCCCGCCACTCTCAATGGCGCGATAAGCGATTTCTTATCTATCGGACGATTGTAAAAAAGTGCAAGCTGCTCGACAATCGCATGTTTTACTGAAGGGGTTAGAGGAGTCGATATTCGATGAAAACGATTCCTTACAGCCCTTTCCAAATCAAACATTCACGTTTCACCTGCTCTGCAAAACATCCCGCAAACTTATCATTCTGATTTTAGGCACTTTCCTTACTGTAAACAACTCCTCAACCTCTCTCACCTAACACTCTCCATGCTAACTGATTCATTTCTGTGCAATTGTTTTCATGTTTCACAGGCAATTCAAATCCAGGCAACCTCCGCAGATTCCAATTCCGCGAGTATTATGCTTCTAATACAATAACTACTCAACCCCACAACTCAAACTTAAAATCTCAGCACATGAGATAGCTTATTCGTTTCAGTGCAAATGATTCTACGTTTCACGCACTTCTCAAAACACTGTGCAAACATCTGACATTGATACTGATAACTTTCTGGCTGTAAACAACACCTATATTCTCCTCACCTGGCACTCTGCGTGCGTCTTCCACTTGGTCGACGCGAACGACGCCACCGAGAGCACGTGCTGGAAGCGGGCGCATGCCTGAGATGGAGGAGGGTTACGTCATTCATAGGTAATCATCGCTAAACTCTTCCACTCATCGATCAGAGTGAGAGAGCGTGTGAAATGAGGAGAGTCATCCTCACCTGCGCATCGTCGTGCAGCGTCTGGAGCAGGGCGACGACGAAGCGACGAGACGCCGTCATCGAGGAGAGAATCTGGATGATGGAAGGCTTCCAGGAAGGGAGAAAGTAAAAGTAGATCTCATGAAGTGATGCTACTTGTCGATGTGATGTTGCAATAGTTTTACTTAGCAGTAGCAACAGAAAGATGCCCAATGAACGCATTCTTGTGCGCAGAAAAAAATTCTTAAAGTAAGGCGATGCGCTGTTTCAGCTTATTACTATAGAGTCTTTGACAAGGAGGTATTCAATATTACTGTCTTAGCTAATCCACAAAATTTTTTCAATCCCCTCTCCAACTATCCCCTTGTCCTACAGTACCCTACCGTACCTTGGCCAGGGCGACATTCCTGGGTCTCGCACTAAGAATGGACACGTCCTCCTTATCGACGCAGTTCTTGTTCCGCTTCGGACGACAAGTGAAGGCGGAGATGAAGTGGGAGTAGATCGACCTGAACATTCCATGTTACACTCCTTCCTCATACCTTCTCCCTTCTTCGTTCATATAATTCCTCCCCTGATCGCTCTTCCAATCACTCACTCATTTAGACATGTACAACCAATTCTCGTGTTTTTAAACTTAAAAGGAACCCTTCTTATCCACAACTTTTCCACCTCTAGCAAATCCTCTTTAACTTCCCTAGAAATTCACAATCATCCTGCCAATGTTCACAACGCGAGCCCATGTTTCATCCCTGCCCTATATTCCCTGCATTCCCCGTGTAGAACGATGCACCTGACCTTCACTGCCTCAAAATTCTTTCTTACCCACAGCAGTATGCATCTCTTCAACTTCAGCATATTTAGCTACCATCACAAAATTTTAAATCTGAATCACTTCACTACTGCAGCACACGGCTTTCACAAGATCGCCCTTCACCACTGATTGGCATGTTTCAGCGCTGCTACTAATCTTACTAATTTTCAGTTTTGACAATATCACCTTGTTTATTCCTCATTACTCACTTCACCAGTGCAGCATACGTCTCTCCCTCGATCGTCCTATCCAGCCGCTCGAATATCCTCGCACCCATCTGACGGGCGTACGGAGCGTAGTTGAGGAGGAGCTGAAATGAATAATTATGATGTCTGCCATGTAACTAATTTATTACTGATTCCGTCAGTCATTTCCTATCGACTGCTCAAATTGTACACTCCTGCAATTGGGGAGTAGCTGAAACCGGGGTTCACGATGTGATGAGAAAATATTTTAACAAAGCAGTGGGTCAGTATGGGTCAGTATGAATTGTTGTTTTTTTCAAAGCCGTATGCAAGCCCGATCACTAAATCAGCAAGTGCATTACTCTTGAGGAACCTGTGCAACTCAAATCGACGCAGGCTACAAAAATTTCACTCACCACAGCCACCGCCTTGCTCGACTCCCTCAGTGCCTCCTCGAATCGCTTCCTCCACTTGCCCTCTCCCTCTCCTCCTTCTCCTTTCCCATCCTCCTCCTCGCACCACTCCTGCACCAGGCAGAGCAGAGTGAGGGCGGCTGGCTGGAATTGGGGAATGATTTTAACAGAGAACGGCTACCTTCTATCAAAGAGACGCGCCTACTCGCAAACAAGTAGTAACTGTAAAACATCTACATTCCAGGCAATGTACAGGTGAAATACGAAAAATTCAGTGTTGATAAAAACAAAGTAAGATAAGAAACCAAAACAAGTAGCAACGGTGAAACACCCACCCTCCAAATATAATACAATCAATGAAAGTTATTTTTTTCGTCAAAGAAACTCCCAACAAATCAACTCAACTCCGATTTCCTCAACAAACTACTATCAGTGAAACTCCAACTCATCACGACTCCTAACCACTCTACAATCCATCTCCCTCCACTCACCTGGCACTGCATGCGGTCCTTGCCGTAGTCCATCGCGCGGCGCACCATCCGAGTCAGGGCGGACTGCAAAAGGATTGAATATTTTAGCAATATTTCCTTTTCTGGTGCAACCGCTTATCAGAACGTGTATTCGAAACAACTTCCATGAGTATACTGGAGGATGTACGTCCATTGGTTCTTACATTATCCGTGCAATAACTCTCTACCTAGTGCAAGATATTTTTACCCTCAAGAATAGTTAATCGAAGTTGAAATGTCAAGTGAAATATGAGCGCTCACTAAAACCCAACTCTACCCAGTCCCCTCCTCACCTTTCCCTCCCAGTCTCCCTCCAACTCCTCCTTCTCCTTGGTCTCTGCTCGATACTCGAATCCTCCCATCACTCGAAGGAAGGCGACGACCTCCCGTCGGAGGCTCTTGCCCTCGTCGCCCAGCGAGGGAGACGTCTGAATGGATTGATTATTATTTTAGAGAAAACTTGGCATGTTCAAAATTTTCTCAACCCAATTGTTCCACGCCTCACGGATATCTCAAGAGTTGTGAACGAGGTAGAGTAGTAATTATACTGCCATTCGGCATGCAAACGCCAAAAAAAACACCCCATCACCGTATCCTCCAGTCTTTCAAAATTCCCAATCCATCATGAGCTCCATTTCACCTCCATAATGCCAGTCGTCAGTGTCACACAGCCCGCGAGTATCTCGCCTCATCACTCATTCAATATTGAACGATGTTCATTGGAGTGATTCGGTTAGACTTTGTTCCTCCCAAATTCAATCTCACCATCATGACCCCAAAGTGAGCAAAACTACCCGTCTGTTTCTCGCAGCTACCATCTCTCAAGAGTCTTGAATCCTTCATCATCTCATCTTTATACAGCCCATCCTAAACGCCCGCATCCCTGCTAGTATCTGGCCTCACCATTCTTTCAAGACTAACGGACGCTCTTTGGGAGTGATTCCGTAAGCCTTCGTTCCTCTCAAACTCAATCTCACCTTCATAATCCGCAGGTGACACACCCAACGTAACAACCACGCCCGTTTCTCGCCGCTACCATCTTTCAAAAGCCTTGAATCTTCGCCTCACCTTCATAACCCCCGTCGTCAATGCCCGTACTTCTGCTACTAACTGGCCTCTCTACTTTTTCAAGACTCAATGACGCTCTTTGGAGGGGTGCTTCCGCAAGCCCTCATTTCTCCGAAAATCAATCTCACCTTCATGACCCCAGAGCGAACAAAACTGCCCCGCCTGTTTTTCGCCGCTACCATCTCTCAAAAGTCCTGAATCATCACCTCACCTTCATAACCCCCGTCGTCAGTGTCCACAGTCCCACTGCGTATCCGACGGCGTTCACACTCAGTCCCTTCACGCTGCCGCCCGCGTTGAGAGAGGAGGAGTAGAGGAGCGAGAGGATCTGAAAGAGGAATTATCGATTCTATCGAAGAAACCCGTGGACACGGTCTCAAGTAGCGCCGATGAAACATCAGTATTTTCTACTATGGAACCTCACTTTATCGAAATCATACATGGAGGCCTTTTCAAGTAGTTCCAGTGAAGCACTAAAAGGCTACTTACATTTAGTATATTTTCAACCGTTCACAGAACTACTACTGAAACCAGCCTTGACCATAGCCACAAGGACCACCACTGGAACCCCACTCCACCCATTCACTGTCTTTCCCAATCCACAACCAACTCACTCTGAGCGCTCGCTCGGCGAATTCCCTGAACAGTTCACTGCCCGTTCCACTCTCGATCGACGTGCCCAGCGACCAGAGCGAGAGACGGTACTCGAGGGACGTCTGGAAGGGAGAGAGCATGAGGTAGGGAATCAATCGGGTAAACTTTTTTTGGGGAAACACTCTTGTACTTCATAGACGATACAATGCGTCAAGGGAGGACAAGATTCCAATGGTTTTCCAGCATCATCAATACAAGAAATCCATTATACCAAATCGTTTTAATTAAAATTTACAACAAGATCATCTCATGATCTTTATTTTCTAACCGGCCATCATTCAATCGATATCATTCCCTCTACCGTACCTTGAGCAGGTCCTCGATGACCTTGGGGATTCCATCCGAGAGACAGTACGAGATCGTCTCGACGCGCGCCGCCGCACCACGAGGAGCTGAGATTACGGTACGATTACGGTAGGTCGAAAAAAATACCATAGGTTGACTAATCTGGTATTTTTGGACAGAACGGTGTCATGTTTCACACTTCCTACAAAGCAGGAACTGATTCTAGTCTTGCAATCTTTTGGCCGTTGATTTTTCACCAAACAAAAAATTGTGATATCACCCATTCCCGTTTCACGGTTCCTACATACATTCAAGTGTCCTAATCTAGCAATTCCGCTTCCAAGTATTGTGGAAAAAACAATCCTCCTTTCGTAGGCTACTCACTAGTTTCAAGCGATTTGCAAAACAACACGAGGCTTCATTACAGTATTTGTTCTTTCTCTCCTGCACTATACCATCTTCTGACTCCTATCGCCCCTCTCCACTCCACTCACCAGCGACTCTCCTTCCCTCCCTCAGCAGACTCTCCATCACCCTCAGCAGGGCGACCGCCCCGGCAGGCGGATCCCCGTCGTCCGTCTTCGTCGCGTACTCGCGCAGTCTGCAATGGAGGAATGAGGTACGGGAGAGATTACATCATCCATAGGCAAACACACGAGGATTAGTCTTTATTTTTCAAGGAGGTGGAGGTGATGGCCCATCCACCAAACCCCGCGCCTAGGAATGTGAAGCGAATTGGAATCCGCAAAGAAACAAGTGAAAAATGTTCAAATTTTTGTTCAAAGCTTTCAAGCATCTACTACAACCCTCTATCACGCAACACCTATCTACCCCACACGAAACACAAATGACCACTCCTCATCAAGTCAATCCACTGTACCTCGTGCGTATCGCCGTCACTACCGTATGCGATCCGAGATCGGCCGACGCGACTACCGTATCCTTGAAGGGCTCCCACCACGAGTGAAGTGAGGTCGTGCTGGAATCGATTTTTTTGAAGAATATCTTTACATGATACCGAGAAACACTTACGACAGACACAACGACCTAGATCTGAAACCGAAAACCGGATTGTATTCCATTTATTCCGGACAACCAACCCAACTGCATTGATACAGAAACTACAGCCAGTATGATAGCCTCAGTGTGCATCAGAAAGTCATCATGTTCAAAAATAAATAAATAAAATGAACTCACGGCGGCAGCAGTGGCTGGTACTTGATCATCTTCTGGTAGTGCCTTCAAAGATTCCAAATTATAATCAGTCCTCGATCCCATCTCTATCTTTCCTACCGTACCTGGCATTTCTCGTCCAGAAGGTGGCTCCCTCTGCTCTCGCACTCACAATCTTCATCAGCTCGAGGGCGTACACGAAGGAGGGACGGGCACGCGCTTCCGACGAAAGAAGGCGCTGGAGAGATGGGATTTTATTATTAAAAAGCAAATAGCATTTTTAATTTTAAAAAAGAACAACTAAAATAGACGATTAAAAAACTGTTTATCAACTAATGGTATTTTCGGGTTCCAATGTGACAGTAAGAGTGTAACTGTTCCGTTGGGAACGATTCATTTCTTTGACCCTCCTCAAATAATTCCGCCCGATAATAGAATATTGGTCCTCACGCTATTCTTATTTTCCTTTTCCCCTTCAGATCCCCCCCCCCCCTCTACCAAGGCACAATCGAGTCACACTTTTTCCTCCCACATTGCGAACAGAGAGCCTGTGAGCGTACATCGATGTGCGCCGTTTGTGCCCATTTTGTACTCGGGTACACAATTTCGCAATGCTCTTCCAACAATCGAAAAACGCATCGAAAACCAACGAATCCTTTCGAAACGCTCTCTACTATAAATCCCCCTCCTCATTCAGCCCCCACCCCATCAACTCCAATGATTCAGGCCACTCTCTCCTTCTCAGATTGCTCCGACTCTATCACCATTCTTGCTTCTTCCTTACACGACCTTCAATCGCGTCTTCGCGACTTGATCCACTCCCAATTGGCCGGTGACCAGCTTCACTCCCTCCAGCCTCAACTGAGGGACCGCTCCAGGTCCCGTGGTCGCGATAGGGCCAAGGACCGTTCTCGGTCCCGATGCCATTCCAGAGGAAGAGATCGCTCGCGGTCGAGGAGTCAGTCAAAGACCCGGAATGGTGGAGATAGGGAGAGGTCGAGAGACCGATCCCATACGAGAACCCTCCGGAGCACGGCTGACGTCGGACGAGCTACTGGACACTCCCATCGCCACTCTTTTACTACTCGTGAAACCGAGTCTCACGAATGGGGAAGAGGACGTGCCCTCGGATATTAAACCATTCTCTCACAACCGTTTGCCATGTACCATTATTTGTATGTTCGATAAAATATTCTAATCTCCAGTTTTCTCGTATTCAATACTCCACATCACGGACAAATCAAATTGATATAACACCGAAGCGCAAATCTAATCGTATTTGAACATATTGATTTTTTTGTTTCTCACCAGACAACACAGTATTGTAGAAACGTCACGGTCCACCTATATCATAGGTGTGAAACACCAGACCTCTTTTCGAAATGTAAAAACTTCACCCGCCACCCCTTCATCCAAGTGTAAACCACTCACTTTCTTCTCCTTGGCACTCCCTTCCCATCGCTTGTCCTCCACCACAGCCGTGACGATGCTCGTGAGGAGAGAGAAGGCGCACTGCGAGAAGATGAAGGAGAGTGCGGACTCGCCCTGTGAGGAGGAGAGATTGGCATTCGGTGTGAGCATTTTGTAGTTTTCAGACTATAGAACATGAAGAAATCAAACGCTTTGAAATCAGAAAGCTTTTATGAATTCATTGTGGCACCAACCCGCCCACACAGTTCAACGGACGGCAATCAATACTGCCGTATTCCTACCGTATCCCTCACCTCCTCGGTCACACTCATGCGCAGCAGTCGGTGCAGCACGGCGAGGCGCGCCGGGTCGTCCATCGAGTCGAACGAAAGTCTGGAAAGGGCAGTTTGCGATCATGTCGCCTTATTGATTTCTGTTTCAAGCATACTCTATACAAGTTGCTTGAATTGCAATGCAATATTTGGCGAGGTTGTGTCATAATGAACAAAATGATAATTTCACCGAAATGTTCACTGTTTCAATCATATCATATATCTGTTGCCTGCGTTACTATACACTCATTGCTTTGCTGATGACTCAGAAACGAAAAAAAAATCAATTCTCGATGTCCCAGCCACCATATCACTACCGTACCCCTTGTTGCACTCGGCCAGCTCGTCCACGAGGTGCAGCACGCGCAGCCGATGTGCGATTCGAGACGCCAACTGCGATTGGGCAAATTAGACAGTTATAATTTGATGTTGTTGATAATCTTGGATATATGTGAGAACCTCAGGCCCCTGAGTTTCTGCTACAACCACAATACAAGGCCCTTTGATTTCATAATCCTCCCTCACTTGCACTCACCACTTCGCAGTCTCAAAAACAGACACTTCAATCAATGGAAGACACATCATCATTAAGAACATGACATATATTCCCAACAAACAACAAAAAAAATGAGGAAGTAAATGCTTTCGGTATTGTGCTTACCCTGTGCATTTCAACCACAGCGATCCAATGTAAGCCACACAATTTGCAGCTGGTTAGTTATTTACAGCTACGAAGACCAACAAAATATTCTGACACACCCGCCACTTTCCCGCATATCACTCCCCACATCACCACTTCCAAACCTTCTTTCGTCAATCAGATCGTGCTACGAAGACCAATCCATTAACAACTACATTCCCCACCAAAGTTTCACACCAGTCACTTTTCTGGTGCACACATTCACTATCAACGTCTCTTCTCAGTTTTGCCAATATGATCAGTACGGCCAATTCCCAACACTCCTCTCACCTCCCTGCCGCACTCCCTCCTCTTCTCCAGACAGGGCGTCTCATCGTAGGCGAACGAGTCGTCCTCCACCGATTTCGACCGCTGCAATTTATTGGCTAAATGAATGGGTATAACAAAGTTGAGTTCTGCGATATCATTGTCAGTTCCCTGTCACATTCACGCCCCATAGCCTTCGTTTATGTCGTCTGGACTTGGAACAGCACTAGTTCCTTGAAATGACGCTTCTACAATCTCCAAAATATCACCCTCATCTTCTCCCCGTCACTTTCCTACTTCGCAACTTTCGTATCTACGGCCAGTGTCAGGCAATTTAGTAATTCCTCAGCGGACTGTCTAATACAATGATCTCTCACCCTGATCTTATTCTTCCCGTTACTTTCCTACTTCTCAACTTTCGTATCTACTGACTGGCCATCGTGCAATAGTAGTTCGAAATCTTCCCTTCTACAAAATATTTAACTCACCCTGATCTTCTCTAATCTCAATCTCAGTTCCCCGTCACACTCCCGCCTCACAACTTTCGTATCTACAGACTGGCCATCGTGCAATAGTATCGATCCGGCTTTCATTTTCAACAAAAACAATCAACTCACCCTGATCTTCTCCTTCCTCTTCGCCTCCTTTCCCTCCTTCACGTCTCTCCCTTCCTTCCTCTCCATCATCGCCAACTGCTTCACGAGCAGTCTCTGCAGGGCGGGAGACGACTCGGCCAGGGCGAACAGGCCGACACACTCCTGAAATTCTGATATTTAATATTGTTTAGTTGCGTGCAACACTGGGTGGTAACATATTGATGAAAATGTGCGAGATCTGCTTAGTCAATGGGGAGAATGTTTGATATGAACTAGAGCCATCTTCGTGTTCCACAAAATCCTTTTAAGCCGGTCATACCCTACTACTTCAATACGTACTAGGTACACTAGAAAAAAATATCGGTTCTATAGATCATATAAAAAATATAGTTTGTGTTCTACGCTTGGTTTATACACTGAATGTTTCACAACTACATCCGACTATGAGAACCGGTTGAAGCACAGTGCTTCTGGGAGAAACACGACCGGAGATTTACATTTTTCCCGATTGTGTTCAAGTTTCTCACATTTAGCGAATGAGCCACAATAAAATTGCAACGAAATAATTTCGCTCGCAAACATCAATCCGCTCCTACTTTACTCCTTTGCCTCCACTGTATTTCCTTCACGTCCGTCATTATTGAAAGTTGTTTGATACTTATGGTTCTACATACCAGCGCTCTAGCCAAATCTTGAGCCTATGAGCACAGTGTAATGCAGCAGTTTCCAGTGTTTTTTTCATCAAACCAATAATCCTAACATACTCCCCCCCACCTACCGTACCTGTGCCTCCAGGATGGCGGCCGTGAATCCGACGGCCCTCGACGTCGTCTGATCGTGAGGAAGAGAGAGGAGCACGGCGACCACGCCCGTCCAGTCACTGCAAGGAGGGAGAGTTTGGGCT
>LS508657.1:30259-55549 GCA_900490845.1 Pristionchus japonicus | reverse complement strand
CACCATTATTCTCTGTTTGCTGGGATCCAGGCGTTTTCAGATCAAAGTGCCGAAAATCCGCTCACAAAATACAAATGAAGGTGCAGAATAATGGTGCACGGAGTGCACCTTCATTCGTATTTTGTGAGCGAATTTTTGGCACTTTGATCTGAAAACGTGTGGACACCTTCATTTACAATAAATGAACGCCTATTCAGGTGACTTTTACACCATGCTCAGCGTCCCTCTCTTCTTCCTCTCCATCTTCATGCATATTCGTTACTATCTCAAAGTAGTGAGAAAGGGCGAGATGCAGTACAAGACACACTTCTTCTACTTCGAGGTAGCAATGAATTCATAAAACAATTTAAAAGTAAATAAATTCAGCTCGGAGTAGCTCTCTACGAATCATTCGTCGTCTCTTCTTATGTGTACATCTACGCTCTTCCTGCGATTGTGCAAGGTGATAAATTATTTTTAAAATACATTTTTAAAATCATTTTCAGCAATCACCTGCGCTGCTCTCTACTTCCACAGCGAGAAGACTACCGTCTCCGACGGCCTTCCTTCCTACGTCGATGTGGTGAAGAATGCTGTTGATGAAGACACGAAGAAGGAGCCGATTGAGTTTCCCGTGTATCCTGTGGTTGAGAAGAAGGAAGTTGCATTTGTTGCATGAATCATGATAAAGCTTTATTCGAAATGAAGAAATTTTTGGAAATTATGCACAAATAAGCCATGCTTGCCGTAGACTCGATCGAGTCTAACAGTTTGATTGATTACAGCCAATCACTGCTCAGAAATACTTCTATTACGAACTCATTCATTATAATCCGAAGACCACGTTGAAGAACGAGAACCACAGCTTTCCTCTTCTTATCTTCGTTTCAGAAGAATCTGAAATTTCTAGTCTCTTTTCATTGATTAAGGCGAGCGTTTTCAATCAGTGATACGAAGTATAAGACGAAGCTGTTTTCTCATAAGGTCGCTTCGTAATTTTTGAATACTTGAATACATATTTGCTAATTGAGGATGCAAGTCAAGAAGGGGCTGATGCACGCCCTCACAATAGCTTCTTTTCCACTGCATTTGGTCTCGTTCGCATACTTCTGTACGAAAAACAGTAAGAAATTCATTTTTTAAAAGAATGTTCACACGCTTGGTTTCTATGAAATTCTCTATTTTTAGCCGGCTTCTCCGTATTCTTCCTTCTCTCCATTGTCGCACACATTATCTACTACGTCAGAGTGATCAGGAATGAGGAACACCAGTTCAAGCCGCACTTCGTCTTCTATCAGGTTACTTGAACCTGTTCAATTTATCATAATGCTTGAACTTTTAGAACCTTGTCATGGCTGTTCAATTGATCATGTTCATAGCGGACTGCTTCTACAATTATGACTTCATGAACACGCCGCAGGCTTTGATCAGTCTGATTCCAATCGCTGTTCAAGGTCAGACTTTGCATCGCTCACTCAATTCTATCCATTGCAGTCTATGCCTGCAACGCTATGATTCTAGTCGATCGGCAGGAGATTGAGGAAGGAATTCCCACACCTTTCGACGAGCATAAAGACAATCGATTCAAGAAGAACCTTGTCAATGTAGTTGTCATGATTGCATACGTGCTTCAAGCGCCGCTCTTCATTTGGTATTCACTCGCTTTGTACAATAGTAAGTGAAAAGCGTTTGTGAACAACCAGACCAACTGAAACGGCGTATTTCTAGCTGGCACCACCATATTTGTTGTGGTGGGGAGCTTCGTTTTCTTCGTTGTGACAAGCTGGATTCACTGGAAGCAAGATCTTCAGAACATGCCACAGTTGTTCTATTTTGAGATATGGATTATCAGTCGATAAACAAACAAAAAATATTCAAATTGGAGTAGCGATCCTTCAATGTTTTGTGCTCGCTTCGAATATCGTGGTATTCCCGAGCGGTATTTTATAACTTCTCGCCACAACGCCGTTGATTGCACAAGGTAACTGTGTCATTTTGTGATTCTCAAATGAGAAAGACTTATCTTTCAGTGGTGGCGTGCTCCGCTCTCTACTTTTACAGCGAATCGGCTGAATCCAATGCACATCGTTTTTCGATTGATGCATTCAAGAAAGTCGATGTAAAGATCACAGAGGAATCGATGATTGAAGAACTACCCGTCTATCTACTCTAATAAGGATATTTTTCCAATGGCATCGATAAAATAGTTAATTGTACTGTGTTCATTTGCTGAGTTCATTACTGTTCTTAAACGTTGAGCTTACAATTCCGGTTTCGTCCGGTGTGATCCAGTGACTCAGAGGTCGATCTTTCGTCATCGTTTACTCTCAACGAGTGATAAGCCTAGAACCGACGGTCTCTCTCACACCTGATTCACCTGGCTCCGTTTCGTTTTTTTCTTTGTAAATTATGCCGCTGTATGAATATGTAAATTCAGAATGCGAATCAATCGTGGACTGGTGCACGCTCTCACTCTTGCCGCCTTCACACTTCAATTGATCCCCTTTGCTTACGTCGAAGGATTTCAATTCGTTGCGAGAATCAACTTCGCGCTTCTTGTCTCAGTCATAGTTCACGTTCTCTACTTTCTGCGAGTGATTGTCAATGGAGAGACGCGGTTCAGAAGGCAGTTTCTTTACTATGAGGTACTTTTCAAAATTAATTGTTGATATGAAAATGATTGTCTTCAGATCGGTGTCGCAATTCTTCAGTGTGAAGAATTCTACGCTTGCTTTGAATATTCCGGCTTGATAATGGCCTTGTGGTTCGGTGCTCCAATCGCGGTGCAAAGTGAGTACTCTTTTTTCATCGACTGTTTCTAATCAGAGAAAAAATCTCAACTTCTCAACTATTTCAGTGGCAACCTGCTACGCTCTGCACGCGTTCATCCACCAGTCCGCTGCCGAAGGAACGCCCGTTGAGTTATTCGACGAGGAGAAGGACGAAAGATTCAAGAGAGGACTAGTGAATGGGATAATCATCGTTGCCTTCCTCGTTCAAAACTTCTCGTTCGCATGCCTTTTGGTCAATAACTTTGGTCAGTTCGACTCAAACCACAGCTAATGCGTTAGGTTCTGCAGACCAATTCCCAACTTACTGGTCAGTGAGTCTCATCATCTTTTCTATCGCCATGCACATTAGCTACTTGATCAAAGTAGTGATCAAGGGAGAAAATGAATACAGAGTGGACTTCTTCTACTTTGAGGTAACTTTCTATTCTCGACATCTAAAATGAACAATTTAAAAATTCAGATCGGAGTATTAATCGTGCATGTGTATTGCCACTTCCTGAGAATGTATACTCTGTATTATTTCATGGACTTCTATTGGGCCATCAATATTCCCTCCATTGTTCAAGGTAGTTTTTTTCTCTCAATCTTTTACGAAGGCCAACGCTATTTTTTCTCCCTTATCATGTTGGATAAATGATTAAGTTTAATTTTAAACTATTTTTTCCAGATTTTTTTTTCATAAAAGTGGCGTTTTCGGAGAAAGTACTGAATTTTTTAGTCCTGGTCTGTTCTGCTCTCTACTTCTATAGTGAGAAGACAATGATTTCTGCTGGTCTCCCATCCTACATCGATGTAGGAGATGAGAAGGAAGAAGAAATCAGGAAAGAGAAGCTTGAATACCCTCCTTATCCTGCATGCAGTGAAGAAAAGAGTGAAATCGACTGTGTCGCTTGATCTGTACTTTGGATGGTACATAAATAAATATTTGAGTGCATCCTTTCAATTTACTCCAACGAACACAAAACAACTGTTACAACAATCATCAGTTGTTTATGGCGGGAGTTGGAAAAAAATCTTCAAACAATTCCGAGAATGTAAGAGCTCTCAATTTTCTTCATATCCATAGCCTGTTCTCTTCCCTGCATTTCTTCCCATCGTTGCTGCTTCATACGTTGGCGGGGGTTCTAGATGAGGGGTGATGGGTGGAACCTCCGGATAGATCTGAAATGTCTGGAACTGATCTGGGCATCGGCAAAGGAACCACTCACTCTCCTTTCAGAATCGGCTGTGGGAAGAGGAGGAGCAGAAGGCGCGACTTGCGATTCATGCGAATACTCTCTATCGTCTGCAGATACGAGAAACAAAGTTGACTGAAGCCGAGCAAAGTGATAGCGAATGGGCTCACTAATTTCCTGTTCTTGCTGCCCGGCAGAGGAAGAAGGAGGGGAGGATACGACAGTCGTGGATCGGACGGAGCGAATCGGACTGTTGGTTGCCTGTTCGTCGGCCCACTTCTTGTACACCATTAGGACGCACACAGTGTACGCTGAAATTGTTGTTACTACAGAATTAGCAAAGATCGATAACACATTGAGATGGGAGAAATCGATTGATGTGTTTGAAATGCAAACGTAGAACGGATACGGTCAATAAATTACCGTGAAGGATCGCCGATACCAGGGACAGAGCGAAAAGTCCCCACGCAGTATTTTGGATATCTGAAGCACATTTATGCAGCAATTCTGGATAATTCAAGGCAAACCTTGCACGGAAGTTCCGCCCCTACTCCATTGGCTCCACTTATTACTGAAAAAAAACTTAAGTTTGGCCTACAAAACATTGCTTACTAAATAAAATTATCCGAGAGCGGGTTTTGTTCGATGTCGATCGACCAAACCATGAGTCCAATGGAAATTCCGACCCCGAGGCACTGAGAAATGTTCAAAAAAAAGTACAGCGAAAAAGTTCGTCATCAGACCTCGTATGCAGGGAACAAAAGCAGCAACTTGTGTCTCTGAGAGTACAATACGAAAGCGAAGAAGGAATGAAAGACCAGAACCACAGCAACAGCGATGTAGGCGTTATACATGTCTGCAAGATTCATTTCAAATGTCGTTTATCGCAGATTTATGTCTCACCAAATACCAGAAAGTAGATGCACAGTGCAAGTTGCAGTAGGAAACCGACGGAAACGAAGACAATTGTGCCTGCCTGAATTCGTAAATCGTCGTCTAATTCGAGAAAACATTGGACGAACTCGAAGTGGGAGGCAGCAAGTGATCCATCTGTAGCAATAGTCGTAGTTCGAACACATCGTGCTATGAAGAAAAATAAGAGATTGAGATGGAAGACAACGGGGTAAACGTATCAACGGAAGAATCGTCGTTTTGCTGCAGAACAAGGCGAGGTGAAACGATAACGGATTGGAACCAAGCTCCAAGTTAATGGTTGGAGGGTAAACAATAGAGAGGAAATGATTCGGTTTCGATCTCAATTTGCAAATGATAACTTGAGCATAATAGTGAACACGCTGGTTAAATAAACGCTTTCAACTATCATGTCTCTGTTGATTATTTGTAACGTTTCACGACAGCTTACTGACCAATCTTTATCTGTAACCATATTCGTATCACAGGTGCACTCGTATTGGATGGAATGTTTTAGAAGAAAGAGAGATTCATTCGAGCATGAATCAATACTTCTGTTCATATCCGTAATTCTGGTAGGCGCCTCCCTTCTCTGCGTCTTCTCCGACTGCTGTAGCATACGGGGGCGGAGCCTCGTTGTGAGTGCTGCTGGAGGGACCGACCTCGGGGTACATCTGAACGAGTTCACTCACATTCGTGATATTTACGATAACGCAAGCTTCTGTGGTGCAATACATTACTAATGTCTCAGAATCGGATGTAAATAATCGAACCCTTCTTCCATTATCGGGAGTGGGCACGGGCGATACAGGCGGAGCGGTGGGAAGGGTTTGAGCTGGCTGAGGAGGAGGAAGCATCGCTGCGGCTGTAAATTACTCTTTGTTCGCTCCCTTTGATCACAACTTCAATTCCGGAAAAAAACCTATTCTCTTTCGATTCCTGTTTCGTTCACATAATCTATTCATCGTTTGCGTGATTGCTAATCAGACTCTGATTGTAAGCTATAAGCAAGCTATGTTGGCCGCTCACCAGCTGTAGGTCCCGCGTACACGGATGGTTGCGGAGGAGGAGGCGGCATGGGTGGGGGAGGTTGGTAGGGGGCTTGAGGGGGAGGCTGGATCGTGTAGACGGGCGTGTTGATGACTGTGACGTGTGGAGCTGCGTGATGAGAGGAGTGGTGGCGGTTGATGCGATTCCTGAATCGAAGTGAATCAGGGCATGGTATTAGCTTGGGAACACACGCATGTTCAACTGAGGTTTCTACGCACAAAGTAAATGCTGACATCATTTTCGCTCATTGAATAAAAAGAGTTCCTACTTGACAGCCTGCAACTCGAGCCATTTCTTGTACGCGAAGAGAAGGCGGGAAGTGTAGGCTAGAAAGAGAAGCATTATTCTATGCGGTAGGGTTGCTAGTTCGAATTTGAAGACTTCGAACTCTTAGCATCGATCCCTCTCTCCCGTTTGAAGTTTCGAAAGGGAGAGAGGAGCGTATGCAAAGTGATCGAAGTCTTCGAATTCGAATTGGCAACCTATGCGGTGTCCATTTTCTCTACATTGCTCAAGACAAAGGGCATGCGTGCACACGTGTAGACTTTGTTTCACATAAAATTCACTCACATTGAACAACGAAGCAGATGAAAGAGTATATCATCAGAATCCAAGCCCAGTCTTGAGTATCTGAAAATATTTTTGTAACCGCGAAAATATTATGCAAACTTACACATCTGTGCATCCCAATCCTCGAAACCTCTGTCATAGAAGTAATAATTCCTGGAAAATACTTCAGTATAGTGCCTGTTTCATTGAAACTACCCACCAAAATGGACTCCATGATTCGGGCCAAATTTCGAGAACGATTGACCAAATAAACAACAGTAGATAGATCAGAGACCAGAGGGACTGAAAACGGAAGTATTTTTTCAATAAACATGCACAATTACGAATACATACTTCGACTGTAGTAAACAGATGCAGCAGGCAGAATCTTTGTCCTCGAGAGACGAAGATAAAATATATGTGAAATGCGATTGTAAGTGCAATAGCGACGAACGCGTACCATGCTTCTGAAATGTGTTTAGTTTTTTACACAGTTCAAACTAGCAAAGCCCAATAGCATGATGAAGCATGATGAGAAATAGATATGTCATGAAGACGTTTTCTGACTCACCAAAGCACAAGAAAAATATGCACATGGCAAGTTGCAGCAGGAAACTGATGAAGACGAAGGTGTAGGTGCATCCCTGCAGTTATTTGGAACTTCTCCGTATTTTAGCCCCGCGTTGCGACCGCTCTGAGTGCGCGCAAGGAGGAGAATGACAAAGGTAGGGATGACAAGCTGAGAGAAAAGCCCGGACCAAAAACAGTGAAGTGCCAGTTATTCTATTCACGATTGAAGAAGTTTGAGTTGCAGATTTTGAAGAAGGACCTGGATTCTGTAAAACGAAAAAAATTAGATAAACTCACTCGAATGGGGAAGCAGCAGGTTAGAAATCCGCAGCAACGCTTGCCGCCACAGCAAGTTATGACGCACATTTGCGATCTGAAGTATTCGTTTTATTCAAAACCATTAACAATTAGAGGCATGTGTACGAAATCGTGGCTACAACGTTCTTGCAGAAGAAATAACGACAAGATTCAGATACAGGTGAAAACCCGCACTGGAAATCGATAGACTCGGGCCCGGGCGCGTAAAACAAAGGAAGGGTGTGAGTGTCGGTACAAGGGAATGCTTCGATCTCTTCCTCGTCAACCCGCTTATCGAAGAGAGACGAGAGAGAGGAGATAAGACGAATGATTCAGGAGATGAGTAAGGGATACTAAAGATGTCATCTGGGCCGGTCATCAGGTCATCCGACAGGGATTAGAAACGTCAAAATAGGGATTTATTTTCATGCCGATCTTTGGTCTCTCTGATCACTGAGACTTAAGGAAATCGGAAGAAATGGGTGGTGATCAGTGAATGTTATCTATCCGATTTCTGAATTTGATAGCATATCGGTGATGAATTTCGATCTATGGTGTGCTTCTTGTTCCGGTAACAAACAAAATGGCGCACTTGTTGAGTCTGCGTAATTGTCCAGGTTTTTTTCTCAAATAACTACATGTTTTCAAAACCCCATGTGCTACATCATTATATATGCTCTTTGGTGTTGATCTTTACTCTCTACATTCCCTGCTCTCACTGAACGAGAACTTTGTTAGCTCAGTTGCATCGATCGGGGGAGAAGGTGAAGGGGTAGTTTCGCCTGAATTGATAACTTTTACGAGTTTGCATACGCGTTTATATCGTCTAGCTTCGTGTGCTTATCCTGTGCTTTCTGACTAAATGGGCGGAGTGGAGAGAAAGATTAGTCGTCATGACGATAAGAACATAAAACGAGGTTTCAGGGTTAGCCGTCGACTTCAACCCATAGCTGCTCATATTCGTCTATGGATTTTCAATAGATTATTTTCTAGGGAGCCTCTCACAATCTTCCGGTTTATAATGCTTTGACAGCTCGAGTCTATTTCCCTCGCTTTTGACGGTTTGATTTGTCAGTGATAAGGGAGGCCAAGAGAGGGGTCGATCACTCATCCTCTCACCCCTCTCACTTCGCTTTTCGTTCTTGCCATCGCATTCTCCAACGAACTCTGTACAGTTCAAAAAGCCTCACCTTTTCGTTGTTTTATCAGCTTTCACGTGTTTATCGATTCATAACTCTTATCGATTCAGGATGGACCGAGTGTACCGTATGGAGGTCAGTGAGGGCATCGTGCATGCCCTCACAATCGTCGCCTTCCCACTACAGTTACTGTCGTGGTACTGCTTCTTCCCGTATACAGGTAAAATTATGAAATTTTTAAGTGAACTTTTGTGATTAGCAATGAATGAAAATGTTGTAAAATGTAGCAAAGTAAAAAAAGCGTAATATGTAGCGAATTGTGATTTTTTCAGTCCTCCTCATGCTCTTTCCCATGTTTCTCTCGTGCTTCGCTCATTGTCTCTACTATGTGAAGGCGATTATGCAAGGAGAGAAGATCTATCTCAAGCACTTCTTCTTCTTTGAGGTGATTTCTATTCATTATTATGATTTTTTTTCTGTATTCCTAGGAGGCAGACCAACAACCATTTCTGCAAGACAGAGACCAGGATGAATGAGTTCAATTTCATCTCAATCGTATTCCAGCTAGCGACGGCGGTAATCCAGTGGGCACTCTTCTGGTACAACGTCGCTTTCTGCTACTTCCCCGAATTCTGGATCTTCATCATCCCTCTGTTTGTGCAAGGTATTTTATTTAAATATTTTAATTAATTATGAAAACGATTAAACTAATTTCAGTGGCGGCCTGCTACGGTCTCTTCGTGCATCACAAGAAGAGTTCTACCGAGGACGATACAGCCACTCTCACGATGCCCCCCAATGATGCCGAGGCCGGAACCTACCAGAATATGCCCAAAGAGTTCCATGCTTTCCCCGTCGCACAGAAGACTGATTATGAAACACTGTAAATTGTAAAGCTGTGAAGATTACTGTAGCTTGCGTTCTCAGATAAACACATTCATCGATATTCTGATAAATGTTTGAAAGATGACGAGGCTAAAATGAAGTGTTGTGAAATATTGCGGATATCTTCTTATCTGAGACTGGAATGTGATAGGAAACGTAGACAAGTCAAGCGCGTGATGATTCATTTTCCATCTTCTGATCTCGCATGAATTTAGAGGAGTCACTTCAAACTGTAAGACACTCACAGACGGCTACTAATTGTAAGAACAAGCATTGAAGCCAGAGAGACTCAACCATTGAGTCCACAAACAAAAACGCACAACCACCAGCCGCGTCAATTGTTACTGGACACTAAACTATTCGTGTCGAGCGTCTTAATGGTCATAGCATTTTTCGCATAGTCGCTCGAGTACATCCTTTGTCTCAACTATCCTACTTCATCATACTCAGAAAAATGGAACAGCGAAACATAGACGGAATGATGGAGGTGAACGAGTTCAATAAAATTTTTTTTGGATAATTCATTTTCCTGTTTCAGAGTCTTCGCCTCTCTGGGCCAGAGAACAATTGGAGCCTTGCCAACCTTCCATCCGACGTTATCCGGAAGATCATCAGCGTTGTAGTGGAATCGATAGAGGAAATGATGCTGGTGATGAATTTGAGAATTACCTAAATTAAATATTCCGTTCAGATATCTCCTCGTTGGCCCTCCCTTGCCCGGTCTCATCTGGATAATCCCAGTGTTCTTCCAGTGATCAATCAATTCCGTCGGGTATTAGATGGTAGGAGGACCGAATTGTACATGCGAATTCCGGAGAATCTGAGGTTCTACTTTGGAGTCGGATCTTGGAAAATAATCGGCGATGCTAAAGACGGGGTGAGTCCTCGCTATATTGGAAGTTGATATGATTACATTCAATACAATCATGAAATCTTGTAATTTGGCAGCGAAAAAGAACAACCAATTGATTTTCAGTTGATTGAAGTGTGCTCTGGTTGTTGTTACAACAATCTCACCCGAGCCGGCGATATTGCATCTACTCACTCGAGTCTTCGGTCGCTGCTCAAGAATTGGGGAACTATCTATCACTCAGTGAATTTATGTTCTTTGGAAGCGAAATGGAGATTCTTACAACTGCCATTAACAGCGTACCCATAGGAAGGATGGAGGTCCGACCCCCATACATAAATTATTCGTTTACAAGGTAATCAATATTTTCGTAATTATTTTCACAATATAATCCATTCTAGATCTGGATTGATCAATCTGCTGGAGACACAATCCATTCAGAAATTGGTGGTTCCTCCTCTAGACAATGCCCCAGAAGAGCATGATTTTATCGGGTTCATTGCTCAAGCAGCGAATGTGATTCGTATGGTAGAGATACAGTCTGTCCCAAGATGCGAAGATCCGATGCAGGAACGTTTCAAGTGGAGTAAGTGAATCATCGGACTTCTTTTCTCTACATTCCATTGCAGCCTCATTCTGTCGAACACTCAGTCGAAGTGGCGATGTGACCACTCAATTTCATGAAAGTGATCACGAAACCTATAATATCAAATTCAAGCTGTTCAGCATTATTGTAACTGCAAGAGAAGACGATAACCAGAAATGAAATGTAAATTGCACGTTTCATTGCTTGATGAGGTTTTTATAATAAAATAATTTGCTCTTTCCCCAATCGAAATGTTACAGTGAATCACAAACACTTGTCACCAGGTGGAACGGAAACGTTGTTAGCTAGACGTCTGACGGCAATTGTGAGGTGTAAATCGCCCAGTATTTCAACTCTCTATTTTTCCTGACGCCGAGAGACCGGATAGGTCAGAAGTGTAGCTTCACGTGATTGGTCTTTCCCTGTTTCTCATACGTTTTCTTCCGGCGTCTAATCGTGTGACACCGCTTATCGACGTGTGATAAGAGACTAAAACGAGGTGGAATTAGTCATTGCACACCAATAGTTCGTTCCCATAACGACTTGAGATCGGGGTGCGCAATAGTTTGTCGGTCTCTCATTTCGCAATAATCTTTGACTGACTGAAAAAGTGGGAGTGTGTGTGAAAGTGAGAGACCGAGAAATATTTTGAACGTTTCTGCTTGAGATACAAATAAAGGTGCCGTTTGTGAGCGGTGATGTATTTTTCGAACCCACTTCCTTCTCATGCTTTATATATTCAGTCTGCCAAATTCTAGAAGCATTCTAATTTATTGGATAACTCGTACCAATATTTCACCCTATTGTGAAACAGCGAATTTAGTAATCGTCAGCTCAGAAAAGCTGACAGCTTCAAGTCTATTTTCCATTGATATTGAGGGGACGATGCGTCAGTGATAACGGGTTGAGAAGGAGAGGTCGCTCTCTCTTCCCACTGCCCAAATAGAGTGGAGCCCCCTTTCTCGCCCTTCCGTTCCTCACTCCTATGTGCATGCTCAAATATGAAGTATTTTTGTCTAAAATAATTTTTCTAGAATGGAGCTCAAAGATGGAGTCGTACATGGCCTCACAATTCTCGCGTTCCCACTACAAATTGTAGCTTGGGTTTTCTTCGGTGAAATTCGTAAGTATTTTTGCACTCTCTGAAACACTTTTACAAAAGCGTTCAATTGAAAAATCAAAAATCAACAAAATTCACAGTGGAATTGCTGGTTCCCATCATTCTCTCCATCTTCGTCCATGCTATCTACTACCTCAGAGTGATTGTGAGAGGAGAGAAGCAGTACAAGAAACTGTTCTTCTTCTATGAGGTACGGTAGTCTTCCGCCTTCACTGAATAATCACTGTTCGCCCCAATCGATTTCTTCGACCGTATTGTTTGCTTGAGAAATGCATGCCTATCACTGCGATACGTATGCTCAGACAACGAGAGGATGTGGACACACAAAAATGGATGCAAATTTCGAACGGGGCACCCAAGATTTTATAAATCATCCCATCATCTCAGGTGATCGTGGCAGCCGCAATGTGGATCACTTTCATCGTAAGACTCTTCGGATACTTTCCCGAATTCTGGATCTTCATCATTCCCATGTTCGTGCAAGGTAAATATGCTTTTAATAATTTTAATTAACGAAATTAGATATTGATCAATGACAAAATAATATTGAACGTTGTGATCTTGTCTTTTTGCGTGCAATTAATTCTTCGATAATTCCAGTCGGCGCATGCGTCGGTCTCTACATCCAACATCGAAAGGAGGATTCAGAAGACGTGACGATCGACGTCATCGACGAGAAGGAGAACGAGAGATTCAAGAGGGGACTCATGAATGCTGTCGGCATCTTTGCCTTCCTTACTCAACTCGTATTCTATGGATGGGTATTCGCCAATGGCTACGGATGTGGGTTTCATTGTTTTAGACCAGGTGTTCATACCAGACGTTTGACTATGAATTGCATCATCACTAGTTCACTTTCAGTCATATCTGTTCTGATGGTGATCTTCTTCATCGCTTCTCTCATCGCCCATTTCCTCTATTTCCACAATGTCATCTGGAGAGCGCAGGCGCAGTACAAAGGACTCTTCTTCTACTTCGAGGTACGTTAGGGTCTTTTGCGCTTCAAATCTCTCAATGATAAAGACAACAGTAGTCAACTGATGATGCTCAATGGTCTCTGGAATGCGGATGATATTGGGCAACATTGTTGAATGCTAATATCGTCCCGATTCAGGTCGCAGTGGCTCTGTCGCAGTGTGTCCTGATCACGACTAACGCTCGATGCGGCAGCTACAGCTACCGCTGTGGACTGAGGGATGAGGACATTTGGCTTGCAGTGCTGCCCCTCCTCATCCAAGGTTACCCTTTTGATGACAAAATAACGAATTATACCTAGATTTCTCAAAACATTGAAAAAGATTAACAGAGACATATTTACGACTGGTTGACAAAGTCAGTGATAGCTGCTGAAAATAATGCTTTCAGTGATCACGTGCACTTATCTCTACGTGCAGAATGACAAGTCGGAGACAGTCGAGGGACAGCAGGGACCATTCAAGAGAGTGAATATGCCCAGAGAATTCACTGCCTTCCCGGTTCAGTCGAAGACCAATGACTATGAGATCCTCTAGAGGAGGACTCTTTCTGTGTTTTATCTGACAAGATAAATTAATTATCTCTTTTCAAGAATCTGTAAGTCTATTTGTGTCGCATAAAACTATTACAAAATGTGGGTAGGAGACGCAAACGTTCGAGATCTTTTCTTCTCATCTCTGACTGCTGTGAGATAAGAGGAAGAGGAAAATAACTAAACAAGGTGATTCATCATTTATCTTTTTTCAGATCTTTCGGATCTAAGTGTTTTAGTGTGAAAGCAGCATTGGTTTTCATAAGCCTGTTTATCGTCAAATTAAAATATTATAGTAACGGACTTGAAAAAAACGACGAAGATAGGTCGTAAATTAATCAATCATTCATCGTCGTGAAACATCGGAATCAATTGTCCATCTTCATTCTCTTCGTCGATCTGTCTCCATCACGATCCATCTGAATTGTCGAGTTTGTGAAGATAGCAAAGCATATTTAAAAAAGAGAACCTCGATCTCGGTTCTGAGTTTGTCAAGTCTCCGCTTCAATTCATTATTCTCAGTATCCAATGCATTTTGATCTTTCAACGCATTAGCGATTTCCAATGAATTAGCTTCGGACTGAAAAAAATGTCATGGTGTTCATGTCCATACTTCAAATTTAGTCAGTTTGCTTACGCCAAGACACTAGCTGGTAGTCAACGCACCTCATTCTTGTACTTGAGTGCAAGATTCCTAAGAGCAGTAGCTCGATTGTAAGATTCTTCAAGTTCCTCCTTTGCCTTTCCTACCGCTTCACTGAAGTAAGTTTAGTCAGTAAATATGGAATCTTCCTTTTATTTTTGTTCACATTAAAAAAACGATAGAGAGAATGGGGGAAGCAAAAACAAGATAAATATTAGTAGCTCACTCTCTTCTCTTCTTCTCATTCTCCAATTCATATAGTTTCTTTTTCAAGATTTGATTTTCTTCCTTCAACTCTTCATTCTTGTTCTGGACACTCGTCAACTGTGATGAAGACGAATCGACATGCAAGCGAATCGCCCATAAAAATTAAGATCAATCGATAAGTGGTTACCGTACCATCTTCTTGTATCCGAGAGCGAGTGACTTTAGCTGTAGTTGACGATTATTAGATTCCTCCAGTTCCTTATTTATCATCCTGAATATTGATTTTCGCTATTTCAGTGTAGATTGCTTTGAATTATCCAGATATTGGCTTTATTAGACTTTGCTAGATAAAGAAAACAGCCATATCAACTCACTCCAATGCATTCTGAGAAGAATCCAAGTGCTTCTTCCAATATTCAGCATACTTCGTAGACATTTTCTGAAGATTCTTCCCTGTTCGAGTCTGAAACGAATTGCAAACAGTACACGTTGAAACTGTGAATGGAAGAGACGGAAAGACGGTGGAGAAAGAGATGGATGGTAACGTTGTAATAATGAGAGGGAGCTGAGATACACTTTGCGGAGGAATCTCTGTATTTCTTTGAGAATGCTACAAATGTCAGCGAGAGGTCATTGATGCCTATTAGATGTGACCGATCGGAAAGGGAGATTGAGAAGGAGCTAGGAGCGGTTGTTCTTCTATTCACACAAGATAGATCATTTGCATGGACTCCCAGAAATGATATAATCGCAAAGAAAATTCATTGTGAGATGGTTCGGTGATTAGACAATGTTTGGTGAATTACGGTAATCATTTTAAGGATCTTAGCGAGTCTAGAGAGATTACGGTGGTCAGAAATCGAATATGGAACATTACCGATTACGGTACATCAAATATTTCGAGAAATACGATGATCCGCTTCAAAATATTGTATACGCCCCTTTCATGGCTCTTCTCAACTTTGGGGATCTCATCAACGATGGAATCATCACACGAGTTCAAATTCTCCCTCACTAGTGTCACCATCTCCTGTCCAATCTAATCACATCCTCACTCTCCTTTTCTTGTCGTACAGATCTTTCCATGCAGCGACAGTGAACTTAGGTTACTGTAATTACCATTCTATGACATTGAAAGTTCGCGAAAATATGTTTACAGCAAGTGCAGTAATCGGTAATCATCGACAGTATTAAGATTCTAGAAAAACAATAATGTAAATATGTGTTTCTAATTAATAAAACATTTTCATACAAATTAATAATAATATTTAGCCTGCCCCAGCTTCATCACCCAACTCTAAAAGCATCGTAACTAACAACAGACTCATCGTCGTTCAAAGCTTGCTCGCTGGTATTTCGCCATTTCGCGTACTTTCGGACTTTTCCCTTTTCTAATCGATTCGTCATAGTCAATTTCATAACCATTTGGAAACCATTGATATAGTGGCCCTCGCGATTCCTTGTATTCTGTTCTCAAAGCTTTCCTAGATAGTTGCATTGTGTCTTTTTTTAGATTATGGTAGCAACCAATACCAGGTCTTGGCCTAGAAATCCGTGTTAATATGTAATCTCTGGAATCAAGGGCGTCAAAAAATATAGTTAACTCGGACCGTTTATTGAAGTCCATACGCCTGGTGCGCGAAGTTTCCCATGGGATCCCATAGCTGTTCATGACCGTGTATTCATTCGAATTATATTTAACCGTTCTCGTATATCTCTCGTTATATTTATATGTTTAATGCTGTAAATAGGCTAAAATCGATTTGTTTAGAATGGGTCTCATCTCACATCTCCTAACGTTATCGATAGGAGCGTACGCTGGAGCATTCGCCGCTCAGAATTACGAAGTGAGTTTCTTCCTCGGTATCGAAGTCAGTAGGTCACTTTCAGGCGATGCCTAAGCTGCCTCCACCTAGTCAAATAAATATGAAAGCTATAGAAGATGCTACCGGATCAATACGGGACAACATCTCAAAGAGACTCGAACCGTTTCAGATTCCGGCTGTCCCTTCATTGCAACAATTGTCTAAGCACTTCGAAGATTATCTAGAGAAATTCAAGAAACCCGAAGAGAAATAATGGAGAGAGCAGTTAAACTACTAACATTCATTAGCCGCCATATCGAAGTGTAGTATGATAAAGCATGAAATTCGATTTTATATTTTCGTATTAATGAGGCCGTTCGCGAGAGAGTCGAGCAGATCCGACTGGGTATGGCACAGCTCAATCAGGTCTATTTTCTCAAATCGTGTGATTTGGGGTTCTTGAGGGTACTGATGGCGGGGAAACTTTAATTTGTTTTTAATTTTGGACCTTTTTTGGTGCCCTGTTGCCGGGTGTCGAAAACGGTTCTTGGGGCTGTGCTCACCAGTCGAGAAAGCTAAAATTAAGTGAGTGCGGCTCCAAGGGTAGAATTTGGTTCTGATTACGCCTGTCAACTTCATTTTTTCATGAAAGGCAAAAATGAAATTTAAAAAGTGGAACTAATTTATGCTTCCAATCTGTGCTTAATATTAGCAGATCGAACCGGAATAACGAAAGGATTTCAAATCTATGTTTAAATTTTTTGTACCGCATCCCAGCTTGAAGAAAACTGAAGTGTAGTGAAACAGTTTCACGTTTTGTGCGTGATTGCTTCCGATCTCTTCCACAACCAGCGGATATGGGCCAGCGAGGTGTCTGTGCGACAACTTCCGATCTCTGTGACATAGATCGGAAGTAGTCTGTGATAGAGATCGGATGTAGTCAAACACAAAACATGAAACTGTTAGTCCACAATACTTCAGTTTTCTCCGAGCTGGGATGCGGTACAAATAATTTAAAATTGGGTTTGCAATCCTCTCGTCATTTCGATTCTATCTGTCTCGGTTGCTAAGCACAGATTGGAAACATAGATTAGTTCCATTTTTTAAAAATTTTATTTTTGACTTTCATGAAAAATGAGGTTAACAGGCGTGATCAGAACCAAATTCTACCCTTGAAGCCACACTCATTTAATTTTAGCTTTCTTGACTGGTGAGCAGAGCCCCAAGAACCGTTTTCGACACCCGGCAACAGGGCACCAAGAAAGGCCAAAAATGAAAAATGAAAGTCTCTCTCTCGCGAACGGCCTCATTTTATTATTTCAGACCAATAAATACTGAATTTTAGCAAATGACAATGAGGATTAGTTGCAATCATGGATTGAGCATGATTTTTGTCACGGCTTCACGAAGAAGTAGGAATTGACCTAATAACTCTTCTCGTTACCCTTCCATCCTCTTCATATTGCACGTGTTCAACTTATCTCTGATCTTATTCCATGAAGATATATCCACTCCGTTATCTGCAAAATAATCTAATCTTATCTATCTTATTTTCTACGATCTTTCATTGTACATCCTTCGTCTCTCCTGGCATTATATTGCATGTTTTCTCTCGTACAACTATTACACTTTGCTCGCCTGCATATTCTCTGTTTCCGAAATTATAAGACAATTATGTAATTAATTTAAAAAATCAAAAAGTAAAAAAACACTACTCGATGGGCAAAGCAACGCTTACCGTAAGTACGTCGAAATTGCTGGCACACTCTGCGCACCATGTTGTCGTGATGCGTCACACAACGGACGCCTTTGTTCGTTTGTTTTGTTTCGAAACTCTTTGTAAAGCTCCTTTGCGCGTGTTTTGATCTTGCTATTCTTTCGTGCGATCACCGACCTATTCGTTCCTCCATATAAAACAAATAGGTTAATTATTGCAAGCTTGCAATAAGCTAATTTGCCTTATCGTATTCTCGATCGATTTTTGTCGCGTTTCGTTTGTTACTTTCTCTAACCATTGTCTATTCCAGAAAAAGCACTGAGTGCTTTCCTTAGACGACGTTATGTCGTCGTCAATTCACTACAAGTTTCGAGCTACCCTTGACTACAAACTTCTGGAGTTTGAGGTGAGTAATTTGGACAGCAGTTTTTAGCTGTTTTCGATATCAGGGTTGTCCAAAACGTTTATGTCTTTATTTCAGGGTCTCTCTATTAGTGTAGCCGACTGTAAGCGCGAGATCTGCGCCAAGGAGAATATTAAAGCAGAGTCTTTCGACCTGCTGCTACAGGTATTCGCATTTTCCAGTATTTTAGTGTTTAAAAGACGTTGATTTTTGACGAATATCTTCCAGAAAAAGCGCGCGAAAAAGGTCTTCCAAAAATCGCGCACGATAAAGATCTTCCAGAATTCTCACACGAAGAGAAATTACACTGCTGAAGAGTTGATTCCTCGTAATAGCAGTATAATCGTGCAGCGAGTTCCGAGGGAGAATGCGGAGAAACTCCCCAAGATTCAGTTAGTTTTTTTTTACATTCGGTGTAGTTTTATAGCTTCTGTCTCTCCCTTGAGCGTCTATAGATCCTTCGGGGATTTTAGATTATCATTTTTAATAATATTAATGTATATTATTGCAGAAGTGCAACGAGTGGGATGGTGGGAAAGACGGCTGCCTCTCAGCCCGCTCCCTCTGCCGGTGTCACGGGGCATGTTGATGCTGTAAGTTTTGATACTATTTTTTAGAAAAATGTGTTAAATCTTCTACGAAACCTCGGAAAAAACCTTAAATATATTTTCGTTGACAATCATGTTCATTTTATTTTGTTACAGGAGACGTTCGATTCTCTGACTGAAGAGCAGCGCCTTGCTCATATTAAAGACGTCTCAGCCTCGAAGTACACCCCCAATAAGTGAGTTGATCTTCTTTTGATTGGATTTTATCTCCTCGCGTATTCTCAATTCTATGACTTTGAAATTCAGTCCTCTTGCTTTTTTCGCTTATCAACATATCCTAAATATAAAGTGTTGGGGGTGAATTCCTTGCGAGTATGGTCTTGTAAAATAGAGCCCGATATTTTAATGGTCACATGTTTCGCCCTAGATTTGATTTTTCTCCTTGATTTTATCATTCTGCTGACCATTCAATAATTCTCTCATTGCAGCTATCAGAAGCGCACGAACCAGATCATGTCCGGCCCTCCGCCCCCTACTTACACGTGCAATCGATGCTATCAACCCGGCCACTGGTACAAGAACTGCCCCATGGTAATTATATCCCCATCCATCTGCAAGACTACAGTAAGACAGCGATGAATTACCGCCCACGGAGATGGTATATCGATCCATGCAGTGTGATGAGTCGCATTTACATTTCTCCGTTATTGATCTATACGCGAAAACGCGAGTAATCCGGAAGAAAATACCGTATCGCGCCGTGCCCACAGTATAGCCTTGTGTGTTCGTGTTCCGATGCCCCCTCGCCCAGTTACCTGATAAAGATGTTTATTCCACCCGGTCGGCGTGCCCTACGGCGCTACCGGCCGGGCTACGGTAGCGTAGTGGTGAGGGGCGGAGCCGCCTGCTTACTGTGGTGTACGGCGGCTGACGGAGCGTGTATTGATTATTTTTATGTATACTTGTCTCTTCGCGATTCCGATTCGTACGGTGCGTGCACTATCGATCGGTTTTCTTGAGTAATGGAAGCTATTCAGAGATAAATAAGATCTCCTCCACATCCACCACTTTTTCCTTGCTGTTTCCACATTATGAATCGCAGATTTTTCAGAAGGGGTAGTCAACAGTGAAGCACTAACGAATTCTTGCATGCATCTATTTCTTTGGAGATATTAGGTTTCATATTCTGTATCTTTCTTATCTATCTTTACGGTAACTTATTCTAATGGACTTCTATGCAAATACGGTAGTCTACTTGCATGATATTCTATCGGGGTTACGGTAGTTATCGATTAGAGTTGGGCGAGGATTGAGTGAGTGCATTGGCGTTTCAGCTGAACACGAAACGGACGACGGGAATACCGGGAGATGAACTGATGGAGACGACGGCGGACGACCCAATGGCCATGATCACGGGCACCGGCAAGTACGTCGTGCCAATCATGCACTGGCGCGCCAGGAACAGCAAGAGAGTACGGTATATGGAGGAATATCGATCGATCGGCTCCCCTTCACAAGCCCGGAACCTGGCTCTCGTGTTGCATGTGAAGTTCTAATGTTTCTTGTATTGGATGGTCTTGTGAAGTGGAGCCGATCGATGGATGGTGGAGTGGTGTATCGAGAGGAGGAGAAGAGATATAATTGCAGCCGGACAACGGAGAGATTCCCCTGTCGCAGCGCGTCGTGCCGCCCGAGCTGAAGTGCGCGCTGTGCGGAGAGCTGCTCAAGGTACGGTTGGGGAGGAGGAGTATTGATTTTTACAAAGCTAGTCATGGTGAAAACAGAACCGGTAGTTTCAATGTATGATGGTGGATGATTATTTGTTTTCATTTGAATGCCTGGAAAAATTAGAATCGGGAATGCTCGCACGTATTTGAGATAGTGGTGCAGCGAGCATGTGGCAGGGGTGGATCTTGCATTTTTTAGGTTGCAACAATTGCTCTGACAGTTTCATTTGTGCTTACTTCTGAATGCACGACGGAGTTGTTCTAAATAAAAAAAAAAGAATAATAAATTGGCCAGGAAGCGATGCTGTCTCCGTGCTGCGGCGAGTCCTTCTGTGCCGAGTGCATATCGAACAAGCTGATGGAGGTGACCGAGTGTCCGCACTGCAGGAAGGAGGGCGTGAGTGGTATTGATACTTGATTGACATTGGGCAACTTTCATTGATGTCGTAATCGCAATAGGAAGTTATGGAGGATGGTATTGATATCATTCGCTTTTTGGGGAGCAATCTCATTGATGCGCTGTTTTGTACATCTCTTTGGAACCGCAGTGAATCGTGAATGTTGCTAGCTGAAACAGTTCAATCCTTTCAATTGCAGGTGGGCGTTGATCAGCTGGTGCCGAACAAGAGCGTACGGCTGGCGGTCGAGTCGTGGGCGAGCCAGACTGTCACGAGCAGTGTCGCTGGTGAGTGGGGATGGAAGGGATGGGTTATGGGGAGGGTTGAAACATCGTTGTCTCCAGGAAAGATGGAGCATTCTGTTGTTCAAGAGAACAAAGTATATTTTTGGATTGTGAGCATGCTATACCGACATATCACCCATCCCCGGAAGCAAGGGCTGATACAAGACGTGTGAAACCTGGAAGAGAGTAGGATTTTATTGCAGGTTTCGCGGAGAAGTCGCAGCCCCTTCCGCCCGATCGCAGAGCGAGGGCGAGACTGAGGATCGGAATCGGAGCAGGAGCAGGAGCAGGAGGAGGAGGGAATACGCCCCAATCAGAGGTACGGTACGAGTACGGTAGAGAGGGATCGAGAACTAACTAGGGGAATACCGTAGTGGGGCTGAGCACTAGTTGTTCTTGCAAGGAGTCGTTTAGATAGCAGTGGCATGGGATCGACTATTGCAAGACATAGTAAGATGGACGGAGGACCCCAAATTGGAGGTACGGTAGTGAGGGGATCGATAAGCGACTAAAGGAATGGTTTATCGGGAGTTCAATAGTAGGATTTGACGAGAATTGGGAGAACCCAGCCGATTGCGTGGTTCGGGTGTGCTTATTCTTCAGGAGATTTGGGTGGTTGGCGATATGATGACGAAAAAAGGAAACAAAATCATTCAGATGGACGCGGAGGGCGGCGCGACGCCCGGCCAGGAGGGCGAGGAGCTGCAGCAGCAGCAGACGCAGCAGCTGCACCTGCTGCAGACGGCGGAGCAGCAGCCGCTGCCGCCCGGCGTCTCCCTCGACCTGCAGCCAGGGCAGCCAGTGGCTGCAGATGCAGCAGCTGCAGCAGAGGCAGCAGGCATGCCCGCGATGACGCAGCAGGTGAGAGGGGATGTGGTAGTTTTTGTGGGATGAGCTAAATGTAAGTAAATTGAGAAGACACATGCAGTGGAGAGGATGTAGAGTAGGCGAAGCGCGAATCAACACTTTCAGATTTTCGTTTGATTGGTGTTTGTTGTAGAAAGCAGCTGTGGGTAACGATTAGGGAGACGTGCGCAGAAGAAGAGATGTAGGCACGGATAAACGCGAATGCTCCAAGCGAAATATTCTCTATTCCAGATTCCACCCCCTGCAGCGGCAGCAGCAGCAGTGGTGGCCGTGCCGGTCGCAGCCTTCCAGCCGAACGTGCCCCCGCCGCCCATTCCCCCGGCCGGAGGGACCGTGCTACTCATCGACCCACTCACGCAGCAACCCATATTCAAGTGAGAGGGGAGAAGCGGGGATGGGCAGGGTTGAAAGAATGAAGTTGCTTGCATGTTTATAAAGTTGACCCAGAAGTTGGCAGGTTGCGAGATAGCTACATAGGCACGGGGAATCGGTTTCTTGAATTCTAGTGTGATTTGCTGTTTTAAAGAAAACAAAATAGAAGAACGAAAGAGAGTGACGATTCTTTGCAGCCCGATGTACGCGGGTGCAGCAGCTGCAGCACTGCCGGCCGGCAACGAGGTGTACCAGGCGTCGAGCATGGCACTGAAGGAGGCGTGGGAGGAGTACAAGAATAGAGATAGAGGAGAGAAGAAGGAGAGGAGAGAGAGGGAAAGAAGTCCGAAGAAGAGCAAGAAGAGAAAGAGGTGAGCGGAATTGCTGGAATTATTTTTTTTCTTTTGAGAGAATATCCTCTGATTATTGCTTGTGGTACAGTCATCATGTCTTTGAGTTAGCGGTGAAACCGAAACATTAAATCTGAGATTTGACTCGTTTTGGTGCGGAATGAGCGGAGCATGATCGATGAACAGTTTAGAACAAGACTTCGACGATTATTGCTTGCTCACGTAACTTATCCACCTTGAGGCAATCGTGAAACCAAGTTGTACTTGTTTGGTAGTTACGAATTAGCATGGTGGGCAAACAAACAATTAGAACTTGCTCAACGATCAAATCTTCTTTGGATTAGTAATGGAACATGATCATGCCTAGGTTGGAAGAGTCAGTTTGCGATTGTTTCAACAAATCTGATCGTTGATCTCTTCGCAGATCGCGCAGTCGCAGTGCCTCGTCCGACTCGTCGTCCTCTTCTTCCTCGTCCTCCTCCTCATCGTCTGGATCGGATAGGGAGAGAAGGAGGAGAAGGGATGGAGGAGACAGGAGCAGATATGGGTGAGCAGAAACGAGATTGTTAATGGATAATTTTTTATGATATTTAATTATATTTTAAATGTGTTATTTTAAAATCTCAATAAAACTTTATTATAATATAGCAGGGATGGCTACAACAGCTACGGCAGCGGCTACAGAGGCAGGGGAAAGTGAGTTGCTTTGACTTCTTCGGAACTAGTAGGATAGCGGCTGCACAGTGGCGATGTATGCCTAACGTTTCTTGTGGAAGTGATTTTGCGTGGGGTTTTTCTCCATAAAATTATCTATTTTAAAATGCTTGCTCGAGAGTTTCACACTGTCAATATCACCTCTGAGTTTCTTGCGTCAGTGATAGTTTTGAACCAAATAGTTCAAGAAAATAATTATAAACTCACATTCATCACATTTGCAGCCGCGGCTATCGTGGAAGCCACGGCCGGGCCGGATTCTACTCGGGCATGCCGCGACCCGGAATGCCGCCTGTCGGTGAGTACGGTAAGGGGATCTTCAGATGACCGAGTACTGGCTTTATTCGAATATTATTTTTGGCAATGTACCGGCAGTGAACGAGCGTATACTGACAGATTCTTCTGGCCTTGAAAGATGTGTGAAACCTAGTTCAACCAGGCGTATCTTGCAGGCGCAGTGATGGCGATCGGGCCGGACGGCATCCCTCGCTACACGGTGCCGTACGGAGGGATGCAGCAGGTGCAGCCGCAGTTGCAGCCAGGAGCTGTCGGAGGTGCAGTGGTCGGACAGCCGGTGAGTCGAGGATTTCAGTGGGTGGCCAAGAGTCAGTGACAATGACGGTCTTCGATATAGCCCTCTTTTGTGAGATTTAAAAATCACCAATACTTTGGAGTTTCAGTGTGTGGCTAATGATTGGTAAGAGTGGGCGACTCAATGCAAGCTTCGGATAGAAGAGATTCATTAAAACGTAGCTGCCTGCAATGATGAATTTATTGATTGGTTGATTGCAGACGTCTCTGCTCGACGGCGGCGACATCGTCCCTCCAGACAACATCGTCTACGTTGATGCTTATGGGCAAGTCATCCCGAGGACGGCCGTCATCGGGTGAGTGGGATGGATTTGGAGGATGCAATAGAGAAAGATTGTAGGGCTGGTGGGCTCGTTGATAGGGGAGGGGTGAGACTTGGAATGAGAGAGGAGCGAAATGTTGTTGTCGTGAATTGAGAATCCTAACATGATTGAGGTTCTTGAATCAAGTTCAACTTTAGGGACATGGTGGAACAGAAATAGAGCGATGCAAACTTCACAAAGTTCTCAATATCAAAAAGAATGTTTGCAGTCTGGAGGACGGTCGTGACCCGCGCGACTCTCGCCCTCCTCCCTCCACGTACTCATCCAACTATCGAGGAGGATACAGGGGAAGAGGGAGAGGAGCGAACTATGAGAGGATGGAGGCAGATCGGAGATACAGGGCAGAGATGGAGGTGAGGAACCAGCGAGGTTGTAGTTGTACAGATGCTAATTAGAGTTGTTTGGTGTAAGAGTTTTGATAAGAGTGGCGTGTAATGGCTTATGAGCCCGTTCGCGTAAGAATCGAACAAGGGTTGGCACAGCCCAAAATGGTCGATTCGCTCAAACTGTGAGTTTCGGGGTTCTCGACGGTCCTGAAGACGATGGTAACTTTCATTTTGCATTATGGACCATCGTTGGCTTCAGACGGCGTCACGTCGAAAACAGAATCTCTTCTATAGCGCTTTCCTCTGAACCGCTAAAATTAAGCGAGCGCGGTTCCAGGCCTAAAATTTGATGCCGATCACGTCTGTAAACTTTATTTTTTGTCATTAAAAAAAATATTTTTTTTACAAAATGTAACTTTTCAATGATTCATTTGGATGAGGCGAGACACACATAGGAAGGACGGGCGTGAGGAGGAGATTCCAAAAATATTTTTTTCAGAATTTTAAAAGATGTACTTTTAGAATGTTACAAAATAAAGTGACCTGAAAACGTGGTTCTCGTTCTTGTTTACTCTTTCCCCCGCCTCTCTCTCCCTTTGATCTA
>LS508571.1:588008-632408 GCA_900490845.1 Pristionchus japonicus | reverse complement strand
TTCCTTATTTAAATTTCCCGCTTTTTCCGTAAGCCTGCACGTCAAGTCGTCGTTTTCCCTGTTTTTCGTGTAATTTTACCAGTTCTGCCTAGTTCGTCAGCCTGTGCTGCGGTTTTTAGAGAGTTTTGTGCGAATAAAAGGCTTCTCCTTACGTGCACGCCCTCCTCACAACGGACACGAGCCAGATTTCCATATTTGGCAAGTGAATATGACAGCTCGTGAACGACATCAAGTGTGCGTGCAAAAAATGGAAGGGATTCTAGCGCAGCGAGAAGGAGGATAATAGAATGTACACTGAATTGACGAAATAGACGACGCTTGATAAGGTGAAAGGAAGTGGAATGGCGATTTCTAGTGTAGGATGCGCATGCCCAACATCAGAATTAAAGATACCATGAGATCTTCAGAATCAGAGGGGATAATGCGGTTCAGAATGGACGACACGGCATGCCGATCGATCTGGCCTTGATAAGAGATAGAGAGTGGCGCGACCCCTCTTAACTCCTCCCGTCTCCCCTCCCTCTCTCTACTCAATCCAACAAGGAACACACTCTCACATGGCGATCTTGTGGCTACAAAGTACGATTGGAATGATTGCAGCAGGGTGCGCATGTATCTCTAATTCGTTATCTAGAATATAGAACACGCGATATATTCGAGTACACACAGGAAAACAGTACGATGCGGTCGATAATGAAGAATAATTGATTAGATAGAGATTGATTCGACAGATATAAATGTAGCAATGCCAGAGGGGGGAAACTGTAAGAAGAGAATCCCCAAGCGTACTGTAGTTTGAGTCGAGTCCACATGTTATGGACTCGCGTCCTCTTGCTAAACACAGTAAATTTTCAGCTGGCGCTGTGCTGGCGCGATCCTTTGAAAACCTGCTTCATCATTGATCCTTGTCCTTGTTGCAAATTATTCGCCCCGTTTTTGTTTGTTTTGGTATGATTGTGTATCAACCTCACTCATAACCTCACACGTGCCTTAATTGTTTTTGAATCGAAGCTCATAGGCACAGTGATGATTTCTGTCTGCCAAGTACACGTCCGCTTATCTTGATTGCACCACATTGCAGACTGATTCTCGCTGCCAGTCGAGAGATTTCACCCATCGAATATTGTAAATAGCCCGTCTTCACCAACTGCAACAATGGCAGAAACGGAATCGCGACAAGCGTCGCTCGCTAATTTCATGGTGAGTCGATGTTCCACAACCATTATTTCATTCCTCGCCTTTTATTTCATGAAACAATGTGATGAGCTAGTTCAAATTACATCACTGTGTTTGGGAAGGGTTCGCTTCCATATATATAAAGACTTGCATAGTGCGTTTCACTCACAGTCACGTGTGCATTGCACTTTTATGGCTTTGATCTTCTTGCAAGAGCCTCTTCTCATGATGCTGAACCTTTATTCAGCTAATTTAGTTTTTAACGTGTATCTCTAGCTTTGCCGGAACTGAATGAACATCTTATTTTTGCGTATTTACACGTTTTGACTGTCATTTGGAACCTGTCAGAAAATTAGAACAGTCTATTCTCCCCTATCAACTTTTCATTCTTCCACACTCGTACTCCGCGTGCTCGGTCTCTGCAGGTGAAGTAAATAAGTTTGTGCTGCAGGAAGTGTGCCAGGTGGACAGTGCACGTGCAGAGCAGTTCCTCGGTCACTGCGACTACAATCTGGAGAGAGCCGTCCAGTTGTACTTCCAGGTAGGAGCCATCTCCTTTCAAAGATCTAGTTCATCTGTTTCTACCTCTATGGATGAGGCCTTATCAATAGGAATGATTACCAAATGTGCAGTACGCCTCATGCTAGCTGCATATCACATTATGATAGCCAAATTTCACTATTTCCTGTTCAGACTGGCGGCGTGTTGGACAACACGAACGAGGGCGCGCAGAACCACCAGAACAGAGCGAATGAGTTGAGAAGGAGAGGGATGGGAGTGGAGGCATCCTCCTCCTCTGCCTCCTCCGTCTCTTCCACCGAACCCAGGCCGAACACGAGGCGGAGGTGAGAGAAACCCGGTGAAATGGAGTTACAGGATAATTTTTTAATGATAAAACATCGAAATCACTTTCAATTGCATGATTTCCATCGGTGTACCTCCTCGCCCTTCTTTATTTATCATTGGAGACTTATTCTTTCATTGATAAATGTTTGTCAGCGCCGGTACCGTGGCCGCTCGTCAGATGTCGTGGATGGAGTGGTTCATCGCAGTTGCCGCCCTCCCCATCAATATCATCATGTCCACCCTGTGAGTACGGTAGAATCGATCGATAGAGTTGACTATCTGGTATCTAATATATTTTCTGGAGAAGAAGTCTACAGTAGTCAGTGTCTCTCCATTCCAGTCAGGACCTTCTCGAAGGCGTCTGGGGACTGTTTGGCGGACGGACGCCGGAAGTGACGGATGCGAGAGGAGATGTCGCGAGGTGAGCCAATCGATATCAGCGGGAAATGAAATCGATAATTGCAGATTCATCTCCAAATACCGTGAGCACTACGCACACGCAGTGCAGTACCAAGTGCAGTGGAGTGAGGACACCTTCATCGAGGTGAGAATAGAGGGAGGGAGAGAGATGGACATTCCACGAAGACAAAAGCTCTATAGTCTAGCATACTCCTATACTCTAGCAATAGGTTACTATCTTGTCAAAATTTTCTCTGATCAATGTTTGAAATTTTTGAACTGCAAGCTAAAATATAACGCATCATATTTAACCCTGTTTTGAAGTTGGTCTACTTTTCCATAAATCCATCTCAATCCCTCTTCTCATCAACCCCTATTCAGACGTGTCATCGTGCCAAGCGTGAGCTGCGTGCCCTTCTGGTGTTCGTCCACGACGAGAACTCACACGATTCCTCCACATTCCTCCGCGATTCCCTCTCCTCCCAGGCTGTTGGAGCACTCATCACGGTACGGTGGAATCGATCGAGAACTGACCGATTGCACCAGGAAAATCGGTCTAAATTACGTCATCCCTTGCAGAGCAGTAACCTGCTAGTGTGGGGTGTCTCGACGGCGACGCCCGAGGGAGCCAAAGGTACGGTGGTAAATCGATTTATCGATTGGTAATCCAGGCAAAGGGATACGGTATAAAATATCGATTGCAGTGGCCCGCCAGTTGCGCGCACGCTCCTTCCCCACTCTGCTGCTGATGGTGGCGAGAGACGGAAGGATGATCACGGTGAGTCAGAGGGAGAAGGAGTGTGATGTCCTGTTAATGTATTTTTTGACTACATACTCATCTAGAGATGTCACTTTAACCACTACTCTCTACAGAATCTTCGTCTCTCCTCGATGCCCTCCGATCGCCTGGTCGCCAATCTCTCGATGGGCGTCAATATGATCGACACGCACCTCCGCCAGCTCCGAGCAGCCCAGTCAGTTGGCGATTGAGGGGAAAGGGAGGGGGGGGGGTACGGTAGAATATGTAAATGTTTAGGCTGCGTCGTGAGGAAGACTCGCGCATTCGCGCAGAGCAAGAGCAGGAGTACAGAGAGGCGCTGGCTGCGGATAAGAAGAAAAAGGAGGAGAAGGTGAGGGGAAGAAGGAGAGTGGAGAAAAGAAAGTCGAGCGTATGCAATGAAATGATCAAGAAATTGATTGTATTCTACGACTACGTTATTGGCTGAAAGATTATAGATAGATGACAAAACTGGGGATGAAATAATGGTTCATAGGAGCGAAAGGAGCGTGAGGTTCGTGAGAAGGAGGAGGCAGCAAAGAGAGCGGAGGAAGAGAAGGAAGAGTGCAGACGGATCATCGAAGAGAAGAGAGAAGAGATCAGGGTATGCGAGGAAGACTTATTGCTGTTTTCACTACCGTGAACGGCCTAACTCCTACTATTATTTCGAAAAGGGGGAATTTGTCTTTACCTGATCCTTTGGATGGAAATACACAGCAAGTGCTCTTCTCCTTGATCATCCTTTCATAACTCGATTTCAGTCGTTCCAATGCGGGGATACGGCAGTGGAAGGAGAGGCAGTCCGCGTGCAGATTCGATTCCCTTCCGGAGAGAAGACCGAGAAGAAGTTCGCAGTCGAGGATACGGTTGAGGTACGCTGCAGTCTTATCGACAATTGACTTTTTCTGGGAAATTATCTGAGTTGCGATTCTTCTTGGTGCTTCGTGGTTGCGTGCGTCAATATGGTTGTCTAATTCATTCATAGACGTCGCTCGTCCTTCTCATCCTCTAAATAGACACGTGCTAGCGTATTCACAGCAAAGGGCGGCTCTGATCTTCCTATGAGGACTACTCTCTACATTTAACGCACTCTTTCGCTCTGTCTGCTAGCCATTCCTCTCACTCTAGATATCTTTCTGAATGAGCGGTGAGCATGAAATGGGAGACTCGACTTGCGTATTACGTGCATAATTAGAGGAAGAGGGAGGATGAGCAGTCTGCGCTGCATCGAATATGAGAACTATTTGGGAAAAGAGGAGAGAGAGCCGTTCCCTCACTTCCTTCCTCTTTCTCGTCTTGATTCTTGTAATGCATCCAGTGAAGAAGAGAAAAATTACCCAATGGGGCATATGGATTGATTGTATTAACCGGAGAATGGAAAAGGCAGTTACTATGCATTATAAAGAGAGCAATGGGAGTGAAACAATGAAAGTTTTCAAAAATTTCAATCAGTGAAATATTCCAGGCACTGTTCAACGCGGCTCTCTCTCATCCTGCCTGCCCTCAGCTCTTCTCCCTCCACACGAACTACCCCCGTCGCACCCTTCCCATCCTACCCGTCTGGTATGTTATTATGCTTGTCTGGCTTGATTATAATTATAATAACTCTTAATTGACAGAATTCTAATCGAACATAATTGGTAACAATAACATTAATAATCTGGTTGCAGGTACTTGGAGTGGCGTGCGCGTGCCTTCCCCGGGGAGGAGCTGCCCCAGCCATCCGTCGATCAGTGCAGTCGCACCTTTCGAGAGGAGTCACTCACTCAGTCTCTCGTCATCATGGTCCAGGACGAAGCCTCCTAGACGACTACCGTAGTCGAGTAGTAGATTGCTGTATGTACAGTACCCCCTCCCCCCCATCTCCACATTCCATGTGCCCGTTCCCCCTGCCATCACACTGGTCCATCCCCGCCCGCCCGACGATAGTTTCTAGTCACACATAGAGCACAGTCGTTGTACTCTAGGCATCTAAATATATGTTACCCCCCCCCCTTGTCAGAGAGTTGTCACCCACTATTTGATAGGAGGAAATGGAGGGAGAGAGAGAGAGAGAGAGAGGCGAGCCAAGATGGTGCTGCTGCTCATTCATAAACTGGCACTCGCATATCGTGTAGTCTCCATGTCAGATTCCTCACTCTCCTCTCCCTCTCTTCTTTCTGCTCAACTTCTCCTCCTCCTCCTCTAACCCTCATTTAGAGTCTGAATTCCATCTTGGACTCTCTCCAATCCTCCCTCACTCTCTCCCCCTCCATTCTCCTCCCTTTTCCTTTTTCTCCGTTTTCCCGCGCCGCACGCGACTTTTCTCATCTCAATCCGTGCTCTGCTCTAAACAAGCCAAATCAGATGCCTTCCCTCTCCTCAATCAGATCCCTCTCTCTCTTTATCATAATTCAATGACCTCTTATCACCCCGTAATCAACTATCTTCCTCAGCCATGGGTTGTCTGCTATCGCCTTTCATCTCAATCCAATTCCTTATTTATTGTCTCCTCCCTGTACCCCTCCTCTCCCCCTTCTCTCGTTATTCTCCCGGGTGCGAACCCCAGTTTCTTTCTCTCCGTCCTTTGTGTGTAGATAGTCTCCTTTCATCCCCCTAGTTAGCACCCGATTCTTCGTCTATTCCATCCCCCTTCTTTCTTCTTTTATCCCCACAGCTTCACGCCTCTTCTTTGTCGACCCCCACCCACAGAATACCGAGGGACACTTGTCTCTCTGTCCACTCCCCTCCCGTACCACAGTAGTCACCAGGCTAGTTTCAACACACTTCCTCTATTTATTTCCCCCCGTTTCTATTCGTTTTGTGAAATACTCGAAATGTGATTTTGAATTTTTCTTGTAAGTACGCACGCTCATATTGAGAGTTGTAGAGAGGTCAGATGCTAAGATAAATGTCTAATTAATTATCTGATTCGCATTCATAACTACATTCCAACTAAAGGAAGATAATATCAGGGGAAGGGAAAAGCAGTACTCTACCGTTCGTTCGAATGTGAATGCCCTTGATTATCGACGACGGACCCTGCGAAACTTACTACGCAATGCAGGTGATGCAAGAGTGGATCAAACATTCCATTGAGATCGTGATAAACATAGGAAGTGTCTGATTGATGAAACATCTCACATCTGGGGAAATCATGTAGAAGATAGAGCCTAGAGCTAAAGTTGTACATGCGTTTCGGATCTGATCCACCATATTCTCAGGCCAGCTTTCAGTCTTCACAAGAGACAAAAACGGACAGTGTCGAGGACAAATTGGATGATACGCAGATCGGGCTTATCGTGTTTCTGGTGAGATCAACTCATTTATCAAAATCCCAGAACAACTCACTTCCAACATTTCTTCTCTCCATCCTTCTTCCCTGTCTCTAGTATCACACTCACCGGAATAGCACACCTTCTCCTTCGAAGAGGAGCCTCAAGAGCCTTCCGGCATTGAATGCAGCAGCTTGTTCTGGTCTAAGAGAGGATAGGCAGGCCAGAGAAACAAAACAACAGGATGGAAGAAATCGTGCCTTCTGTCGTTGTGCATTTTGACGACAGCTTCTAGTTATCAAAATTAGTGATTGCTCATATAGTTCTAACAATTGCATCACACAAGATTTTTCTGAATTTGTCATCTATGAAGATATACTAAACAAATCTACCACAATCAATCAATATCAACCGTACTATCAGGTTATCTTCTTCGTCTTTACATCTCTCACCTCTGGTCTACTCGTGTGTCTCACAAAGATTTGGTGTTGTAAAGGCGAACAGCGTACAATCATCTCCACAGGTGGAGAGAAGATGAGTGAGGTACGGTAAACATGAAATGAGCTGCCGTACCCATACCGCATTAAAGAAAGGAGACCGAATACAGTACCCAGAATCTGATCTCTTCTGTTCTTTAGTGAGCATGTTGCTACAAAGATTAGATACAAGAGCGTTTTATTGACAAATCTACATCTTTTAAAAGTACAACATTACATAATCAATGACTCTCATCTACCATAATTCACATTATTCAGAAGCGAGGGTCAAACATGCTTAGTTCGCAAGATGAGGAATCGGATTCAGATTCATCTAGTGGTCAACACACTCCTCGGGTATTACTCAGTAAGCGTCTTCTTCTCTCAGACTAAGAGCACGCAATCATCCTTACAGCTACGCGGGTTATGGATTTCGTGCAGCGATCATTCCGGGACAGGAGTTCATCCAAGGTATGGCAATCAGAGAACTGAGGGTCCACCCTTTCCAACTGTGACCAGAGAACTACAGTAATCCACTATCTTCTCGTTCACTACCGTAACCCCTTGCAGCGAGCCAATCGAAAGAAGTCGACTACTCCCTCATATGCCCCTGCTGTCTCCATCACAGACAGTGACGGAGTGCTCGTGGGAGGGCGGACTACCGCACTAGCCAGTCCTAGCCCTACAGGTGTCACTATCAATCTACATTCGTATCTCTCCAGAAATTTCCTTACAGTAATTTCCTCTATATCAACCCCATCTAAACAAAGATCGTGTCACATCACCTACTACACCCCTCCCCCATCTCCACTAATCTAACTGCCCGCTCACTCAGGCAAAGAGCCTCCTCGGATCTACGACGGGTCGGAGTCCCCGACTCCTTGTTCTTCCTCCTCCTCTCGACCTCGCCTCTCACTCGGTCTTCCCTCATCAAGTGCCGTCCCACCGATTGTCGAAGTCTGAAGAGAATCACAATGATAAAGAGATCCCATCTACACCTCACTTCTCGCAACAAAACAATCAGAGGGGGGGGGGGGGGGGAGGAGGCAAGGCATAAATAAGGCAACACACGCAAAGGGAAATCAAGTTATAGAGGCACAATAGGGAAAAGGAGGAGGGGAAATTCGCGGCGGAATTGGATGATTCAGATAGTTCTCAGTCGATTCGGAATATAACCGGTACATCCATACAATTTGATATACAAACTTTATTCGGAGAGTAGCAACAACTTAGTGGTGGGCTCACGTATCCTCCTTGGCTGTTGATCATTGCCCTCCTTCTGTTCACGATGTAGATGGGATCTTGTCATGATGCTGAAAGCTGCAATCGATAAGCTCCCCACCCCACTCGACTCGTTTCGTTTCCCCAACGTGACTCTGGCTAACCCTTCGTCCACGTAGCAAGAAGACTCCAACGAGTATCAAATACTGTTTACGCAAATCATTACAATAAACGGAGAAATAACGGGGAGACTAATCAAAAAAAGAAAGTATGAAAGAGGGGAGCGACCTAAAAAGGGATGGAGCAAGCTAAAGTATTCTACAGCATCAGTCAAAACGAATCAGAAATGGGATGCCAGGGATGTTCATTAATCACAACTCATTAAAGGCCTTAAACGGGGGTATTCAGATTATTATTATAAAAACAAAAAAAAAGATATGAAAATTGGAGCGTTTTCTGGAGAAGCACGAGAAACTAAACTGAGAAAGTGTCAAAAGTGAAACATTCAAAAACGAGAAATGGGTCAAAACTGGAACTTCGAGGGTACCTCGTCAACTAATAGGGGCACTAAGAGGTTTAGAAATAAAAAAAATATCAAATAGTGTTAGCATGATTATAAAAATGAAAAGGGTAACTGGGAAAGAAGGACAAAAATAGTAAAAAAAATATTACCGGAGATTCGCGCACCGCATCAATTAAATTGGGGAGGGGTCTTAATAGAGAGGAGCGCGAGGAAGAGATCAAACATGGGTAAAACTAATCAAGGCATCAATGCGAGTTACTGATATTGGTCGCGGCGTTCAACAGGTTCAGTCAGAGAATTAGCGGGAATCATAATCAGACAGCGTATGTTAGATAAAGGGTATTTCAGTAAATTCAGAAATTTGCGACAGGCAAAGCTAATGGACAAATAATACATCTGCGACGGGTCAATTGGTTGACTTCCTTGCCGCCCACGAGAAGTGGCCTGCGGTAGAGGGCGATTCACCCATTCCCCTGAAAGAGTCCATCCATAGACACAATTCACTATCACAGCCCCCATCGATCGATCGATATCACACCGTAGTCCTCTCACCATGTTCTGGGAGACGGTCCTCCTCCTCCACCAGTGGGAGGGCCACTTCCATTCGATGCCGCCGTGCTCACAGAGAGAGGACGACCGTAGTCTCAACGATGAAGTGGTTACCCACATGTCCAATATCATCTAGCTAGCCGCTCTTCTCTTTTCATCCCTACTCCACTCACCACTTCCTCTTCTATCTCCTCCTCCTCCCATATAACCGCCTCTTCCTCCTCTTCTCGATCCTCGTCCTCGATATCTATTCTGGTACCACGGCTTGCCCTCGTTGTTGAAGCGATGTATTATCTCGATCGCCTGCAACCATCCATTCAAGATTATGTTTCTCCTCTCCATGCTTCGGTTTCAAGTAGTGTCTCCGTACCTCGGCTATTCTGGGCATAGGCGGCTCAACCAAATGGACCTCGTCGAAACCCTCCGGCTCCTCTGTGGGGAACGAGAAGACAGCTGCAATCGATGGAATAAATTCGGTCTTCGATAGCTTTCTGTCTACCGTACCCTTCATCTCAAGAATGGCCTCAGCAGGAACATGGCTGGCTCCCTCCTGTCTCGTCTGCTTCATCTGTCTGTTCACCATCTCCTCCTCGTCCGGCACGAGCACAATGCACTTCTTCGTGAAGTCCTGAACCATCCAAGTTTAGGAAACGTATTTTGAAAATAAGTTGATTGAATTCCGATGTTAGATTAGATGTTGTTTCTTCTCCAAAAACAGATTCGATTAGGGCACCTTGAAGTGCATGAGTCTCCTCTTCCTCGAGTCCTTGTTCACATTCGACAGATCGACTATGTAATTGCGACGGCGACGAGCCGCTAGAAGCACCTCAAACGAGCAGCCATTATTGCGTTTTTCAATTGAAAGAAAAAATCAATGTACTTAAATGAGCTCACCATTTTCTGGAGTGCCTTCGCAACCAGGCCGAGTACCATATCCCATCGGCCTGTGTGAGCACGCCCGCGAGCCACGCCGTTCACCTTCAATTAAAAATATTCAATCATCGTAGAATCACACGGTCCCTATTCCATTGACAATCGCGAAAACGGTCCGTTTAACTCCGCCCCTTTTTTCGCTTACCTGACCAGGTTCATTTTTTTAAAATTTTGAATCAGTTTGCACATCGAAAAGCATTTGGCCATTTTGACACCTCCAATATATTCGAATTGTATTCAATCGTGCCAGAAATTTGAATTGCTAAATACAGAAATGCAGTGGGCGGAGTTAGGCGGATCATTTCCGCGATTGTCGATGGGATAGGGGCAGTGAGAATCACAAATCAAAAAAATGGATAAATAATAAGCGTACCTTCATGGCAGCCATGACTCCCTCTGCATTGATGACATCCCACTTCTCCTCCGGATGATCTCGAATGTACTGTCGCACCCACGTCGACTTGCCCACTCCCGGAAGGCCGACCTGCAGATGGGAGGAGGTTGGAGGTCATTCACAATTATTCACTGCTTCTTCAGCACATAATAAAATATAGAGCGGATTGTGATGAATATATATATATTTTTTTAAATAAAATAACTATATCGTATTTTTTTCTGTTCACGTGCTGTTTGCTACTTTGTTTGTTATGAGTCGTGTCGTGTCGTAAAAATAAAATATATGTGATACTACACACCATCATAAGCAGTGTGCAGGATGCCTTCTCATTGGGTGGCAGTCTGCTCATTTCGTATCGCTTCCGATCGAGTTCAGTCGGGAATGCCCAATCGGGACTTCGAGTCAATAGGGGAGGGGCGGAGGAGGAGGCCGTCTGTTCTCCCTCCACCAATCCCCACCCTCCTTCCACTGGGGGAAACTCGCCCAGATTGACGGCCACCTGCAACGAATATAGATTCAGTCTTGAAATTTCATGAAGATAATTTGATTGGTTCTGAAATCGGGCTGGGATTGTTTATTTTGATTTCTTACCATATTAAAATTTTTCAAAATATTTAAAAAAATATATATATATATTTCGATTATTGTTGGCATTTCGGAGGGTTCGGCGCCGAAATATTCCCTCTCTCCCTTCTCTCTCATTTCGTAATGCCGAATCCGTTTAGCCAACATTAATTTCCAAACGCATTTGGCGCATTTGGTGATTTTTACACCTTGATTTTCGCAAGAATAGATGTCCTCAAATTGTTTTTGAATTAAAACATTTTTTGAGCAGATTATTTATTCAAACTTTTTTTTGAAAATATTTTCAAAAAATCCGTTGTTGTGAAACATGCATACCTTGCAGTTCTTGACACAGACATGGGCGTAGAGTGCATCTCCATCGGGCAGGACAACATCCTTGAACGCCACCCCCATGCACTCCTCGTTCTTGTAGTACGAGATGCACTTGGACGAAAAATCCTGCGAGGAGGAGGCGATTAATCGATCTTCTCTACCGTAATCAACTCACGAGTACTACAGTGACGACGTCGCCAATCTCGCACGGATCTCCCCACTCCTGGAAGACGTTGTTGACGCACTTCTTGCCTGTCGTAGAGAAGGCCCACGAGAGGGGAGCCTCGCCCATCTGGAATCAGCAACCAGTTAAATATTTACTTATAAAAATTAATAAAAATATTCTAAAAAAACAACTCACGATATTGGGCGACGCACGAAGGGAGAATCCGATCCTCACATCGTGTGGTTCCTGTTCCATGAAGGGAATATGACGGATCGACTGATGCTCAGTAATCTGCAATTAGATAGTGAGACTGCCAGTGAATAAGGTCGCTCACCTTGATCTGGAATACGAGTGCCTTCTTCTTCTCCTCCCTCCACGGCATGACATATCCATGGTTCGACCTCACTCCTCCCCACATCAGCGCCAGTCCATTCTCGTTGTCCGGCTCGATCAGCCAAGGTTTGTCCGTTGCCGACTTGATGTGCAGGCATGCATTGTCTGTGATTAGCCATTCATTCGACAATTCATCTCCACAAGACTTCATTGAAATCAAACTAGCTCCAGTCCAACTGGAGTTCTCTATCGGTACTCCACTCACAATAGTCCATGAGTATGTGTTCGTGAGAGGGCGGCGCCTCTTCCTCAACCACAGGATGCTTGGGTCGTTTGTCTTTCCTCGGTAGTCCGGCCGCCTCGAGGAAGATAGACTCCTCGTCGTCAGATGGAACTGGCTCACCGTGGAATTCCGGCAGTGGCTTGTCTTCCTGATTTGTTATTTATCGGCTATGTTTATTTCAGAAGAGCGTGACATTTATTTTGAAGTTTCGCGAGACAAACATAAATAGATCAGTTGTCAATCTAAATCCAGCAGCGTACCGTATCCTCCTCATAGGTGCCTGGCTCTGCAAGATCCTGCGATATCTGGATTGCAGCAGCTGCGGCAGAGGAAGGAGGGTCGGCGGAATCCTCGTCCATAGAACCTGAAGTGTTTTTTTTTAAAATCATTTCGTTCATTATCTGGGCTTTCCTAGTAGGAGTAACTTTTCGAAACTATCACCATTCTTGTTCATGCTCTTGAGGATATTCGTTGCCTTGGCAAGCAGAGCACGTGGATCAGCCATCATCGCTAATCGCTTCTTCCTGCAAATTTATTGTAAAACTGATTTTACTGTATTAAATATTTTGCCTTTCTTTTCAATATTGTTAATCTAAGTGTTGTACTTAACCAAATGTAATACGGAGAGAATGAATAATGAAGAGTGCGTACTCTTGTTGCTTCTCCCTCTCGAATTGATACTCGCTCTTCCTCTTCGTTCTCCTCTCCCATTTCATCTCCTTCTCTACTTTACTCTCAACTTTCTTCAGTAGATCATCCATACACTCGCGAATCTCGGGAAGAATCAGAGGAGGAGCTGAATACAAACACATTAAATCATGTTTTATCATAAACTTTTCAAGCAATATTCAATCAATACCCACATTCCTCTCTCTGCTGCGCTATCTTCTTCAGTTTATCCGACAGACTCTTCAAGAATGGATCATCCGCAGAGAAGGGCACTTCCAGAGCCATGGGGCTGAACATTCCACATCAGAACACATTCAACAGCATATTATTTAGAGTGGAACAGTGGATCTCTTCTCATATCCTCACTCACCCATGATCCTTCTTCTTCTTTTGCTGCTCCGCTCTCGCTCTATGATGTGCATCGGCGATCGATCGATCGAGGGGAGGCTGAATAAAGATCATGTATTCATGGCCATTCTCGTTCTTTTCTCCATGAATCCGCACTGCTCTCTGAGAGATAGTTGAAGGAAGTAATCACTCACCATGGAGGGACCGGGTGCAAGGGGCTCGTACTCTGGTGACTCATCCACTTCTTTCTTCACCGTTATTGCAGCTGCTACATGAACTATAACAAAAAGTTCATTATTCAAATAATAAAGGTCATTAAAAATGCATTTTAAAAGGGATTGTGACTGTTCCCTCACCCTTCGTCTCTCCGAACTCCTCCTCGAGTGGTTCGTACTTGGGAGTGATAGCCCCTTGCACGGCCAATGCTGTCGGCTGCGATTCTTGCGGAGAGTTATCGGGCTGCAATGAAGTACAATTAACACACTTGGTAAACAATCATAAATAGAATAGAAGCCACGTTCAAGATTAAGCAATCAAGAGAGGGACGGTACCTTGATTGCGGGAGGAGGAGGGGTAGGCGGGGGTGGAGGGATGCGTGCAGCTGCAGCTGCTTCCTTCTTCTCTCGCTCCTACAATCGAACATTGAGTATTCCATATTAGTAGAAATACAAGGTCATGCTGCTCTTTTATCATTTCAACACCTCCCCTCTCTTGTTTCTCCTCACCTTTCTCTCTCTTTCCTCCTTCGCCCTTCTCCTTTCCTCCTCTTCTCTCCGCACTCTCTCCTTCTCCATGATCACCGTCTCCTCTCTATCCTTCAGATCGGGAGCGCGTTGCTTGATTTGCGAGACGATGCGAATCTGTAATTGTACCTAGTCAGTCGATATCCACTGATTCGCATTCGCACCTTCTCAGCCTCGGTCTCTGCCGTACTCTTCACTTTCTTCTCCAACAGCACTTGCTGCTTCCCGAGTAGATCTCCCAGCAGATCGGGAGCACCTGAACCAAATCAATCAGATTACTCTGCTCATAGAATGCATCTTCTACTTGTGATAAATGTGTTTAATGTTCTAGATATTATATTGTCAATAATAATAAACACCGTTTCCTTCCTCACCTGCAACAATTGCACTCTGGTGCCTCGGGGGCGCATTCTTCCTCGGAGCCATCAGGAATCCCTTGGGAGTCGTCGCTGCAGCTGCAGGACTGGCTGCTGCACCGATCGATTCGCGACGAGCCGACAACTCCGGCTGCAAGCAAGAATTATTGATTTAATGAACACAGATTTTTTTCAAATCAGTCTTCTCCTTTCTCTAAAGTACAACTTTGAAAATTCTCGGACCTTTCCCTTCTCCGTGATCAATGGGGATGCTCCTCCACTCGAATCCTTCTCCTGACTGTCTCTCCTCGCTACCGCACCCGCAACAATTGAGGTGGGAGTGCCTGCTGCTCCATTCGTCGCAGCTGCAGCAGCTGCTGCTTTCTTCTGAAAGAACAATTATTAAATAAACGACTTGAGAGATGATAACATTGATGCGAGTATCAAGTTCTGGGTGGTCCCTCACCTGCGCCAGAATGAGTTCTGCATACTGCTGCGTCATCGGTTTCTCCTTGGGTGGTCTCGGAGCAGCACTTGCAGCCGATTCCCTCCTCTTGTCCTTCGAGACACCAGCAGGTGTGGCCATTGAGATGGATCGTGGACGATCAATGGAAGGCGTGACTGGTTCACTGAAAAGGAACAATTCAGTGCTGAACAAAGAAAAAAAACAAAATAAGTTGGTAATAGCAAGTTCGTTTGACATACAATCCTAATTTTGAACACATTCAGTCGTTGAAAGAAAAGGAGAAATGAAGAAACTGTGTTAATTATTCCGTAAAATAAGCAATAAACTCACTGTTTCACTTTCTTTCCACTATCGCCAATCGACGACTTTCGCTGACGATCGGAGGTTGCTTTCAGTTGCTGCAATTACAAGGGTTATTCAAGTTGCAATGAATACTCCCTTTGTAAAATATTTCCAACGTCTACAAATCGCTGACCTCAGCAGTCTTCCCTCTTTTCTCATCTTCTCCATCTTGATCATAAATTTCCGGGTCGAGAATGGGCATCGAAACTGACGGCGACTCTTCATGCTCATTCACTTCCTCACTGATCTCTGCAAGTAGGAGAATGCATCTACTGAACACTCAGGTATCATTTCGACCCGGATGAAAGACAAATCAAGGTGCGCTAGATCTCTTACAAAGAACAGAACGGCGCGATTAGAATCATCGTGAAGAGATGGGCATTGAATGAGAAAAGTGAGAGAAAATAGATATAGATCAGTGCAATACACAGGTCAGAGTTGCACTTTGAGAATATGCAATGGCGCAGTAAAATGAGAGAAAAAACTAACCCATGGTATTTTTCCTTGTTCTCTTCTTGGCCGAATCCCTCTTAGGTCGCTTCTCCGATTCCTCGGGTGGAATCCATTCAGAATCGCCTTTCGCGAGCACTGCTCCCGACTGTATAAAAGCAAGAGTTAATCAGCGGAACAAAAAAATCGATGATATACCTCCATATCTTCATCTTCCTTCCGTTTTTTCTTCCTTTTCTTTTCCTTTTCATGCGCTCCATTCACGACCTCTGCAGCAGGTACAACGGGGCTCTTTTTGGTCGTTGAACCACTCTTCTTCAGATTTATCAGAGGCTCGTCATCTTCAGAATCGAATTGCGTAGCAGAAGGAACTATCTGGAACAACAACGATTGACGGGAACTCAGAAATAATACCTGACCAGGAGCATTCAATTCCACAATCTCAGCAACCATTAATTAGAAAGTGTTTTATGAATTTACGGAGCCTACTGGTTGAATTTTTTTTAAAACATTTTTATTTCGAGAAGCCGATGAGCAAATTTTCAGATAGGATTGGTTGCCATAAAAAAACATAAAACAGAGGAGAAACACAACCTTCCAAATTAAACATATATATGCTATAAATAGTAAATAATAAAATTAATGACAAACCGTAACAGTGAATTCCTCCTCCACTACTTCGAAATCCACTTCTCCTTTGGGAGAAAATGAAAGGTCTCCGGGCTGCTGAAAATCAATTGTTAACAGAAATAATAATAAAATAGAAATAATACCTTCCAAAATCTATCACAAACCTCCTTCTTTGTCGAATTACGTCGCACTTTCTTCTTGGGAGGAGATTCAGTAGTTATCGCAGTCGATTCATCTTCCTGGACGATATTTTACTTATTATGGAATATACATAATCGAAGTAAATAATGAATAAAATGAATCACCCCAGTGCTAGCAACGCTAGTTCTTCTTCTAGGTGTCCGTTTGGCCGGAGTTTTTCCAGAGTTGGCACGAGCTAGAAAAGAGATAGAATGGCAGATCGAATGATAGGAAAAACTTACAACTGGGAGTGTTCTTTTTGCTCGCATTTCGCGAATTGGATGGAGTTGAGCCCGTAGAATCAACCGTCACAGGCGGAGGAGGCACATATACACCATTAATCCAGTCTTCCAATCGGTCTGCTAGCGCAGTTTTGTTGCCGTCCACCGGAAGACCACTAAAATTATAAATAATTTCTAATATAGTAGTTGTAAAAAAATGATATATGCAAGTAAAAACCAATAAAGCAAAACGAACAGCTTCGTGAGTTCTTCCTTTAGTCTGGGTATACCGAGTAGCTGGATCGTCGCTGGATTGAGCTGATGATCCGCACCCCCCGCACTACGGCGTGCACTCTGGCGCGTCGCCATGTCAAGTGAGGTAAAGAATCGGCTAGCACGACCTCAAAGAACGAAGGTGAACTTGAAAAAGCTCACTGTTCCGTTCAATGGAGCGCACGAGCGACCTCCGCTGCAAATAGATACGAATGACGCCGCGAAAGAAGGACAATAATATGGTCGAATTTTGAGAGTATTGATTGAAAACAAAAATATATTTACACCGTTACAACTTTGAATATTGTGAAAACGAGCGAAAGATTTTTCCGTCCACGGCCCTTGCCACGGAGCCGCATAGAACGCGCGGCTGTTCAAAAGTTGATGAAATGCGATAAAACCCGGTCCCGGCTCTACAGTATTTTCAGTATTGCACCACGACTCTTAATTTTTATTTGTTTAAATTCTTCTTTCAATGGCATTTAAAATGTAAGTTAAGCAAGACGAATGTTCCCTATACTTCCTCAGTCATTCCAATCATAGTCATAAAAGCTGAAATAGAATGCGTCGGTTGCCCGGATAATTGCGGGAATGACTTTATACAGACGAATCTCGTCAGACATGCACCGACTCTGCTTACTCAGAGTGCGCCAACACGGAACTTTCTTGGAAACGACGCATGCTTAGTGGTCCGATCGGGCTTTGAACTACGTATACTCAAGATCTGCAGATTATACTGTAGTATCTATCTGAAATGTTAATACATGAATTCTTATCTGAAAAAAAATCTCCCTGAAAAGATGCTCCTACCCCTCCCCCTTGGTCGCAACATTTCTCGTTGTGTCAACCTTCAAAAGTGGCTACAGTGCTCATCCAAGTGTGCATCTCCATCTCAATAATGAATGACTACTGCAGACAATGTTTAGAGTCTCAACCCGCAAGAATTAATCTAGTGATCTGTAAAGTTATTTCTTGCACATTTGACCCGCAAATGAAATGGATGCATGAATGAATGAATTACTGCACCATTTCTGCATACATCATGTACAATTCTTTCCTCTGGAGCAAACTGTTGTTTCGAATTAGCGTAGATAAATATGCCCCCCCCCTGACTTCCAGAATAATAGTGTAATTCGGACACACATGAGAAACGAACTGGCTTCATTTCAACCCCACTTCTGTACGTGTATGTATGCTGAAGGAAATTGTGATTGTTCCCTCCATTTTCAGTACGAATCATCGCATCGTGCCATTTCTCAGTAGTCTTCGCTCATTCGAGTGATGGAGGGACCGCCAAGGGGCCAACTTTCGCCAAATCATACGCGTCATAGCCATTTCTTCGCTTGATTAGTGTGCAAAAGTGAGCAAAACTGGAACAAGGAGGAGAACAAGAACAAGATCAGATTGAGATCAGTTTGAGGAGTCGCCCAATTCCCACGTTGCTACATCCATCATATATCCAAGTCTGTTGAATCCTGGAGAATCCGAAACCATCGAATTCGATTTCTGTATGTAAACACTTTTTTTCGAGGATCTCATTCCAAATCGCAGCAGAAACTGAAGCCATGAAAAAATAACTTTTAAATCGAATATGTTTTGCTGATCGAAACCAAGTTGAGATCAACTTGAAGAGATGGTTCCATTTGCACACCGAACACATTTGCGTATGCGCAAAGTGTGATGCAATGTGCAATGCGTGCAGACAGACCATCATCTGATTCTCTACGCAAACACTCTCCTCGATTCCCATGATCACTAGTTGATCGTTCATGAGAATGAGTATCAAAAGTATCTAATCGTTGCCTTCCGATTCCCTTATCATCTCACGTGTCCAACAATCAAATGCAAAGTGCACCTCCACAACCATCATCATCTATTATCACCTTATCACTATCATCATCCAACTCTCTTCATTCAACATACTATCTCGCTGATGAGCTGGAGCTAGAGAGTATGCAAATCGAGGAGATCATTGTTCTCATCATCAACGTAATCCTCATTGTCCAATCTTCAGCTCCGACATAGTGGCGCCTTTTTTCTGGCATTGCTCCATGCTTTTGGACATGTGGCATTGGACACATGATCAACCATCCAGTTTGAAAATCTACTGAAATTGAAGCAGATCCTTGTATCGAGCACACTTTAGAGCACACCTCATTTATTAGTTTTCTCTCCCCCTCCAGTGAAAGAGTTTCTGAGATTTGGTGAGCTCGAGGATTCCAACCCCCGCTTCATTCTCAATCGTCTTCATCTCCTTCATCTTCTTCGTTGCAAGTTTGTTATTGCCCAATCCACGTGTGTCGTCTCCTCTCCTCTTCTCGTTTCTCAATATTACTCCAATCCCAAAATACTCATGATGCTGTAGTACACACTGCCTAGTTTAGGCTCCGCCCACCTTCCCCTCCCCTCTCGACTCCGCCCCCAATTCATCGCTCCCCTGAGGGTCATTCACACCGCAGACTCCGCCTTGCGGACTCGTTTCGTAAAGGTCTCTTACTCATCCGATTTGGCCCCCTATTTAAGCAATGACTGACCACAGAATGGACACTCACTTCATTACGTTCTGCCTACTCCCACTCTACGGCATTCATGCTCCCCCACTCCATCCTACTCTTTCCTTCTTTTTCCACTACTGATTACTAGAGATTGGAAAGCAAGAATTACGCTCCTTATTCATGGAATATAGTTACCGCTATGATAATTACACCGTAAATAGATAGTTCGTTTTTCATCATCCATTCTATTCCAAGAAAAGTCATGCATTCTTCCATTACGTCTCAGTCTCTCTGTTCTCCCCTATCAAGTGTCCACTTCATTTCTGATCTTCAAAATGGCTTCTGATATTCCGATATTTGCCTCGTCTTATGCAGAATGAATCGCGTCATTTCTCTGCAGCTGAATTTCTTTCTCCACTTTTCCTCCACTTTAGTCCCATATTGGTATGTCGGACAGAAGAGAGTGATACAATGACCAACAATATCCTACCGTACTTCCACTATACAGTATCCTACAGTATACCATGTAATTGACACTGTGATTGTTCATATTGCATCTGACCATAATTGCCCAATACCGTTCACGACCGTACTCGTTCATACCGTACAGTATTCACTCATATCGTAACATACCGTACTCCAGCCCGATGTCTCGACTGCTTATTCTCATTATGTGTCTAGCCTCTCTTCTGGCACTCCTCCAAGCCGCACCCTACGATATGACGCGGATACAGGTACTGTATTCTCCCTATCGTAATCCCTGGAGGATTGAGAGATGGTTATGACTAGATTAGCATGTATTGCTTCCGTAGGGATGCTGACACGAGCTCTGGCTCTCACATTTCGACTTGATCTCTAGCCGGTTGTGCGGAATGTAGAGGTTCTGTCTGCCGCTCACAACAGTCTCTTTAAATGTGTGTACAGTCTCAAAAATAGAAGCAAAAACGTAAAGTGCGAGGGGCTGTGAGGGATTGTCTACTCGAGTACACAATCGCATCATTTCTCTTCCTCACTCGCGTAAACTGACTTATCTCCTCCCCTCCTCCTCTGTATCTCTCCCTCGCGCATCCTCGAAATACCCCCACCCTCACTCCCGCCCATCAACGACGTCATCATTGTTTCCTCCCCCATGCGACGAATACTAATCCTGAGCCAGAAACTGTAATCACTAACTGATTACAGTAATCCAGAGGGCTTCACTTGGTCGAGTAATCGGAATCTGTAACCCGATCGTAGGCCCCGAAATACTCCAAAACAGCCCAATTAAGAACAGCGCGCGCTGTTTGCATTGGGCACTGCATGATTGTTATTCATTGTTCTTCCTCTCAAGTTAGGGATCATGCGAAATGAGGAGAGTTGATGATGAACTCCTATTTCAGAAGGTCCTCAACGACTTGAGTGGGGCAGCGAAGAGGGATGCCTTCCACTATGCACCCTACGACAGGAGTGACTTCTACTGGAGATAGATCTGCCCACCCTCCACTCCCTTCCATCCACTTGTCATCACTCAATCAATCTTTGATCTCACAGGGTCCATCTAGTATCCGGACCCGAACACATTTCCTTCGTCTCTCGTCGTCCCCTTGCCTCATGAGGAATAAAACTCTTGGCTACCGTTACGAGAACAGATACATTATCATTCGAAAAATAAAGTGCCTGCCTTATATGAAAGTACTCCTCAAACGGCATTCAAATACGCATGAAAACACTATTCCTTCGTCTGATATAGTCTCCTTTCCTCTGAATTATCTCATTTGGACAAACAAGGTAGAGACGAAGACGCACCCTGGATGCGTGTATGCTGATCTCTCTAACAACTCCTATACAACTCCTGCTCTTCTCCTTATCCAGTGCTATTCAATCACAGTTACGTCACACATGTCATCCATAAACAAACTGAGTGGGAGGACATTTCCATATTCTATTGCCACACAGTGCTAGCAGATTGAATTGGCCCCGCACTATTTCCGAGTGGAAGAGCACAGATTTGCATGGTAGAGAACTGTACGAATCTGTAGCTACACCCCCGCTCTCCTCCCCAGTCTCAGTCTGTCTAACCAGCAAGTACTCGTGGTATGCCAGCCGTCTTCCTTTCCCCTTGGGAACAACATTCCATGGGATTGGTGGACCGAAATTGCGAGGGTGTTGAATGCTCACAGACCAGAAGGGGAGATACACCACGTCAGGAAGGGGAGGAAGGGGAGGAGGATTTCTCGTCTCTACCGGGGACAGGAGAAAGGAATCAAATTACAAAAAGATTGCCTCGACGAACACACTGTCTCCACTGCTTCATGTACAAACAAGGATCAATCAACACAATAATAACGAACGAGAGAATCGGATGTGGGGACCATTTAGGAACCGACGAGGAGACAACAATGAAAAAGGAATGGCTTTTAAGCATATTACACTGGGTACACTTTAAGTGGTGGGGTACTACAAAGGGGATCAATTGGCGGGGACTACAGTACCCTTGCTACCGTATCCTCTCAGAGGAGGGTTCCTCTCTTAGCGGGTGGTCCGGGCCGTGTGAATCCGTCGTCGTCCTTCGACACAGACGTCGTCGCCGTTGGCCTCGATCGCTTCAGATGCTGCTGCACGATCTTCGCGTTGAGAGAGTAGTTCTCCGCCGTCTCTTGCTGCAAATTAGTTAAATTAGTTAATTAGATTCGCTATTCATTGCGTTTCAATTCAATGCACACTACTAGGCTTGGCATTTTGATTCCCAAACGACCGCCTCTCTTCGCAAAGTGAAGAGCGGAATGATTCTCAAAACCGCTTTCCTCTCTAATCGAAGAATCAAATGATTCTTCTCTCGAGCTGAGTGAAGAATCAAATGATTCTTCGGAATTTATGACTTCGAAACCACTTTGTTGATCTACGGAAAGTCCTTTTTACTTGGGCATGACAACTACGGAATGGCATTTACTGACTGACTATAAAGGGAAACGGTAATTGGCGATTTGCCTGACTTAGTTTTGAAGCCTCCTTTGAACATTTCGGGTGTCAAATGACCAGGATCTCAACCTAAGCGAAAATATCGGAATGTTCTTAGATGTTTGTGCCATGTCTAAGCAGATATCAGTTCTCTACGAGTCAATGCAGGAGCTAACGAACCCTCACAAACTAAAAATCACCCGATCTTGCTGTAAGTTAGGTTTCGTCTAGTGCACGTCAAGATGTGCACTGTGTTAAAATTTGAAGTCATTTGGAGCCTTGGTTGCAGAGATATGGTACGAAGAATCAAATGATTCTCAGAATCATTTGATTCTGAGAATCAACCGATTCTGAGAATCAGTAGAAGAGGAATGAGAAGAATCAAATGATTCTCAGAATCATCGAAGAATCAAAATGCCAAGCCTACACACTACTCATTACGCATTATGGCAAATTTGTGTCACTTTTGCAGACAAGGTTCAAGTACCCTTCACTAATGCAATTTTCCACCTGGTTCCTTGTTGTATATCAAATCCGTCTAAACTTCTCTAGTACATGATTTCCCCGAACGTAGATTCAGAAAAATGCAAACGTCACGAAAATGGATGTGAGTTTGGGTGAAGAAGACATGGCGCTAACGCGATGATTCCATTTCGTCAAAAGTGGAAAAGTAGCGTCGAATTCGAATTATGGTGCAGTCTGGAGAGGCCAATATACTACGTTTGCGTGATCTATGGGAGATGTCAAGTGAATTGTAATGCAATTTAGTAAACAAATGTACCCAAAATTGGATATACCACTCGTAGCCTAGTAGGCTCTGTGCGTAGTGTCTATACTCGATTAGAAAACGGAAGAGGGGGAAAGAGCATAAGGACAAACTAGAACGTTCAAAATATCGCCTTTTACAAATCTCACGTAGATTTTGATCTACTGATTCACCAGTCTATTGCCCCATGTACTTGATTAAAATAGAGATGATGGCATGATGTTTTGCTTGTATGGTTGACGATGCCGTCACATGTCTGAACATCAGGGAAACAGTCGAGGCATCGTTGAGACGAGATATTCCACAGTAAAATTTCCACTCGATGAGCAATGATCATCCTCTCCCTATTTTGAGCACACTTTCACTCTGTCTGTCATGCAAGAGACTGTGCGAAATGAAGAGACGAGATCCAGTGGTTTGAGGGGAGATATACGACAGTCGTTGAGGCATACGATGCGCATCTCTAATTAGGCATCTCCTCCTGTCTTTCTCCCTCCTTGGAATCACACTCGCAAAATAACAGACTTCTTCCACCGCATTCAAAGATGTACACACACACTCCCTTACAATAATCTCTTCTCGGAATGAGATTCCCTTCACTGACTAATCCACACGTCATGGATAATCTGGTGAACTTTCAAAGACTGGATATTCAGACATGCCTAATATTCTATTCAAGGGATGGACGATTTTCTTCAGTATTTGGCCAAAATACTTTCACTCAGGATGAAAATGTGGGATTAAACTTCGTCCAAACATTGAACAACTGGTGCAGAATGCACAATGGCATCTCTCTCTTCCACTTCCATCTACGCCTTCTCCTCCATCGTCACTTCACTGCACCCATATCATTGCAGACAAAGGATAGCAACAATGAGGTGTCGTCTACCTATTGACACTCTGCACCCTGACCTCCAACCTCTACTGAGTAGCCCAGCCAGAGTGCGTGTGACAAAAGCTAGTGACTCCTGCTCCACATCCGTTTCCCTTTTCCCGGGACGGCACATTTGAGGGACAACTTCCATCTTCGGCAATAACACCTTCCACGCGTCACCCCTCCTTCCCCCCTTTCTCTCCTCTTCATTCTCCGGATATAGCATAGCCTCTCTCAGTCAGGACCAGAGTCCAGTGGCTGTTGCTCTCTCGCGTCTCGTCCCGCCCAAAAAAGGGAAATGCTCGCAATAAGCAATGGCTATCCTTAGTCCAAGCATACCGTATGAACTCGAATGGGTTATTCTCGTCAGTTCTTTTTTCACGCAGACTCCGGTCGAGTAAGGATCAAACTCTATTCATAACCCACTCTCTCTCGTCGGTCAGACAAATATAGACACCATGAGTAAGTGAGGGAGTCATTCCACTACTACGGATGACTCACTCCTCCCCCATTGTCTCTTCTGCCCCCATTGGTGTCCAATCAAGTGAAAGGTCCCCTCCTCTGCTCCACCACGTGTCCGCAGAAATGCAACACCTTTGTTGAAAGAGTGGGGTCATTCTGCCCCCTTCTGATGATGTCATCATCGAGAAGAGGAGAGGGGACTATGATTGGTTAGTGTCCCTCCTTCAGATGACTCCCATTATCGGGATACCGAGTAAACGGAGTGCGTGCAACATGAGCACATCAGACATTACAGACAATTACCTTGCAAGAGGAGAGAGGAAGCGGAATGAGACACTTCCTCGTCATTATAATCATCGTCTCATAACTCACACATCCAGTTCAAGTTTCGAATTTATTTTTCATTGCAATTTAGCTACGGCCTATACCCTTATTTATCCAATCAGAAATCGAACTAGCTGCTGTTCCATCCAAAAATCCTACACTACGATGACAGGTGGAACGGGGGCCCAAAGGGATTGCATCGCAAAAGAGGAAGGGGTAAAGGTGCCCCACGTATCCGGTCTCCATTTACAGCACCTGTCAGAATTTGAGAGTCGATTTGCGGGGTGAAGTAGAAAGCAGGCAGCAGTTACACTAGTCTAGTGAGCCATGCGAGAAGAGAGGGACCATCTCTCGCATACGATACACAGATTTGGGTTGAATCGTGTGCGTGGGGGATATCGATGGGAGCGATGGCACAACAATACCATCACGCGTCGTCCCTGTGCCCTCTGGAGAACGAACAGTCAGACATGCCATGGCAGCCAACATCAATCATATCGAGACAAGATCATAAGGATGGAGTGCACACTCACGCGCTGAGACCAAATAGCTCTCATGCAATATTTATTCATTTTGTGAATCCCCGTCTGAGCTTAGCGCAACCAGTGAAAACAGAAAGTGCCTGGTGAGGCGACAGCTTACCCTCTCCCCTACCAACTACAGCGTACCGTGTTCGCGTGACACACACTCGGAACACTATTTATGTGCCAGGAGGCAGAAAATAACCATCAAGGAGGGAGAAAAGGGGGATGAATTCGGTCCTGATTAGAATGCAAATAACTAGACTCGACAGCCTTTCGTACTCTGCTTGCTTTCCGATTTTTCGCGTAGGAAAAAGATGAGAGAAATTCGTAGAGCATGGAAACGTCATCGTTGCATTAATAAGCGGGATTCAGGAAGTCACGGATTAGTGTAGATGTTGCAGACTGGCTTATCTCACTTAATATTGAGTCACGACGAAATAATATAGCCGATTCTATAGCATTCAAAATAGCTTCTGCAGCGTCCTAAATAAAATGGCATTCGCAGAAGCGGTGAGCCGTGTTTATGAAAAAAATTGATCGAAGCTAAAAATATCCCTAAAAAATTGCTACTAGATCAAGCTTCGCCACATAAATCATTCGATTTGATTCAATCGGGTGCAGTTTGCAATACACTACACAACTTACGGCCTCAATCTCGTCCTCTTCCTCCTCCACAGTCGACACCGTCACCGATCCGTGTCTGCCCTGGTTCTTCACGTGCTTCGTCATGATCACCTGCAATTTTGAATTTTTATGTTACTTTATTTTAAATAATTAAGTTTCTTAATTTTAATAAATGCTAACAACGCACTCAAAAAGGGTGCGTTGCCATTACGCATATTGCTATTCCTGCAGCAGTTGTTTCCTTCTTTCGAATGGACGCAGTCAAGTGAGGGGCTGATTCGAGGATATGACGAGAGAATGGCAACACAGCGAGTCAGGGGGGGGGGAGGTCATTTGCGTGGCGAAAATAGTTTTCGACTCTAATCCGCTCCCTCACTGTGGCCATTCTCGAGTCATTCTCGAGGAGTCGGTTGGTGGAGAATGGCCTCTCTCTCTCACTCATTATCCCTCTTATTTCACAGTCGGATGGTCGGTGTCTCCCAAATTACACAGTCTCTCGTTTCTCCCGTCTCGAGCGAAACATATCTCGATCGACTGACACATTGCTAAAATCCGATTCTGTCCTCATTTCATCTTGGAGCATATTTGAAACTAGTCGGATTTCGCGCAAAAACGATGATTTTCACACGAAAAAGCTTTCTCTTCCTCGGAGAAAAATGCTAAAAATATTGCGCTTATTCAGAAAGTTGCCTAGACCCTTTCCCAAGATCGCAAAGGCCCACTTTTATTTTATTTGAGTCTCATTAATTAGTGGCATTGACGAGAGCATGAAAAATAGCAAATTGACGCATTAAATGACTGCTTTTCACACGAAAAAGCTATCTCCTCCTCGGAGAAAAATGCTAAAAATATGGCGCTTGCGCAGAAAGTTGCTTATACCCATTCCCAAGATCGCCAAGACCCGCTTTTATTTTATTTAAGTCCCATTAATTAGTGGCATTGACGAAAGCATGAAAAATAGAAAATTAACGCATTAAATGACTGCTTTTCACACGAAAAAGCTATCTACACCTCGAAAAAAAGCTAAAAATATGGCGCTTGTTCAGAAAGTTGCCTAAACCCTTTCCCAAGATCGCCAAGGTCCGCTTTGGGTAAATTTCGATCCCGTTCAATAGCAGCATGAGTGAATGCACTAAAAACCCGGGTTTATTCCTCATTCCGACCACTTTCTCCCCCTCGCTCGGCGCACAATGATTTGGCTGAGCGCCGCCACGCAAATGAGGTCCCCCCCCACCCCCCGCCTGACACGCTATGTGCTGTATTTCATTATCACCAGAAAAAAAGACTTATACATTTAATAAATAGATTACCTTCTTGGCTCGCTGTTCCTCGTTCTTTCCACTGAATCCGCCGACTTCTTGAGCAGAGAGCAGCGCGTTCTAAATATATTTGCTTCCTTTCGAATTAAAAAAAAAACGAACCTGATTAATATTTTCTTCCAGATCTTATAATTGAAATATTGATAAATTGTGAATTAGTGCTTATTTAATTACATCCGTACCTTGAAAATGAAGGTGATCTTGAGATTGAATGGATGCTGGTAGAAGAGAGGAACTCCGCATCCCTTGCACTTCTTACGATACTGCTGCTCCAGACCAAGATCTTGCCTGAGATGGAAAAATATAACTAATATAAATACTTTCAACAAACAAAAAAATCTTAAAATTACAGATTAAATGAGATATCTTTCGAGCTAACACATCAAAGATCAGCTAATCTAGTTGCTTACTAGTTGCCCCGTAATATGATGGTATTAGCGTAACCTCAATCGTTACGAATTCTCCTCAATTGCATATAATCATCGCCAACTTGAGCACATTGTACTTATCGCCATTGAACGGCAATACATCTCAATCTTTGCTTTCGATTCTTGCTCCAGGGATTGCTAAATTTGCTCCAGGGGGTGGTAAGATATTTCGGCCAAACGAACTTGGAAAATTCTAATTCGAACTAGGACATTTCGCACAATTCAAATCGAAAAATCAAGTTTGAAAAATCCATTTCGAAAACGGACATTTCGCACAAATCGTTTTGGAAAATAAATTTTGCATTTTTTTTTGGAAACCTCAACATTTTGCATTTACAAATTCAGCACTACCGTATCAGCATTATCCGAAATGCATTGTGCGAAATGTCCTCTTTCGAGAATGATTATTCAAAACAGTGTCATGCCAAGTGAATTGTGCGAAATGTCCTTTTTCGAAAATCATTTTCTCGAACGGAGTTTTTCAAATTTGCTTTGTCGAAATGTCTTACCACCCTCCAGGGCTCCAGGGCACCATTTGAAAAAAAAGTGAAGCGATGCGGTGAAAGAGGATATTAGGAGGAAAAAAATAATTGGGCTATCCAAAAGTCAAATATTTAACAGAAATAGAAATTTAAGATACGCAGTCGATATCCCTCTCCATACCTCCTGACATAGACAGTATCTCCTGCCGACGCAAATGTCTTGGCAGTGGTTCGTGCGGGATCGATCACTCTCGCTCCATCTCGTGGTCGCATCGGAAGACGAGTGCACAGTGTGTCGCTGATCATCGCCATCTAGAGTGGTTCTTTATTCAATGGATATTAATAATACCAAACCACACCAATATAACAAAAATCTACGAGCTACGCTGTTCTACAGATATTTAATTAGGCTTTCGCAAAGCTACAATCAAAGGCAGGGCTGTGCGGCTATTTCGGCAACTACTTGACTATTTCGGCAAACGGGATAACGGCAAAAGCCGAAAATATTATTCGGCATATTCCGGCATGAAACGGCATGGTGTTCAGCTCTATAAATATCCAATTTTCGACTAAAAATAATTTTTTCCAAACATTGATTTTGCTTGGGTTTGTGAAAGCAGATTAATTTATCCGATTCGAAAAAAAATCTTTTGGAGTCAAAAATCGTTGCAAAATGATGATTTCGGCATATATTTTTCCCATGTCGAATTCGGTACGTCATATTCGGCCTGAAAAAGTCGGCATAAACGGCATATTCGGCATACCGGCATGACTATGCCGCACAGCCCTGGTCGAAGCTGAGTCAATTAATTGAATAGGTCTGTAGGTCTGTTAGAGACAAACTACGTATTTTTTAGTGAACTTACATGTCCACAATGGCAGTAGTACGTGTAAAGCGGCTTGACGAAGTACTCCTCTCTGTCTTCCGAATCGACGATTTTGGCGTCTGTCGACTGATCCGTGTCCACGTGGGACACCTCCATCGCCTCGATATCAACCAACGCCTGCGACGTCATCGCTTCTGCTGAAAATAATTAGTTTTTAGAGCAGTTCTCTTAATTCGACTGAAAGAAAAAAGAACGTTAAGGGAGCAATGGAATAACCAGAGCTTTCAAAACCTCACAGAGCAATCGTAGATCGATTATTAAATTGAATAAAGGAAGCGATGATAATGCGCATTTGCGAAACAATCGAATTTAAATTTTAAAAACAACATTTTTTTCGAAAAATATACGTACTTGTGCAGAAGGACGCAGAATACTTGAATGAGAAAGTACCGTACCCAGCTGAAGCTATCACGAACTGAGTGCATCTCATTTCGACAAAATTGGATGAATCGTCCTTCAGTTATCATTGCAAATTCTCCAAAGTGTTAATTAATACATTTATCATATTTACTATTATTTTAAATAGTGACAACGGTGACTATCTACTCAATACTACTGAACCCTACTCGCTCTTCTCAAATCGAGCAAGAATTCCTTTCTTCGGTTCTTCAGTAGTCTCCTTCTCATTTTCGCACGATCGCTCGCATTCTTCTTCCTTCTCCTCCTCAATTTTGGACTGTTCGGGTTCCTCGAGTCCAAGAGATCTCTTGATACGAGCGAAGCGAGAACTGAAAATGGAACGGTTGATCCTTGAAATTTGTGTGTTTCTTACGTGGTGTTCTTCTTGTTTCCCTTCACAACGGCGGATTGATCACGTCTCTTTCTCTTGCAGCAACCACATCCGCAGCATCCGCATCCACATCCACAGCCGCATCTGTGAAATATGAGAGTTACGGTAAATCAATTGATAAACTGAGTACCGTGATACCACCGTAAGCATCCTCTAGTGACCTACCCGCATCCGCAACCGCATCCGCATCCTCCACATCCGCATCCGCAGCAGCACGGCTTGCAGCAGCAGCAGTTATTCTGGTTGCAGCAGTTGTTGCAGCATCTGATAAAGATTACATTAGTCGATTATCCGAATCTAGCAAAGATCAAAGATCAATCTCACTTTTTGTTGTTGCAGCAGTTGTTGCAGCAGCAGCACTTCTTGTAGTAGACTTCGCAGCATTTCTTGCAGCAACAGCAGTTATTGCAACAGTTGTTGCAGCACTTGTTGCAGCAGCAGTTGTTGTTATTGCAGCAGCCGCAGCATCCACAGCATCTCTTTGCAATGGCCTTCGACTTCTTGACGATTACTGTAGAGTTTCCGGACTGGGTTACGGTAGTAGAGTTGGAGGTGGCGACTTGTTGGGAGAACCGAGAGGCCTTGGTTTCATCTTGAGCCCTCTGGGTATCTTTTCGGACGGTTTTAGCAGTGAGTGAAGCGGAAAAGAGACCAAGAAGAGTAATGAGAAGAAGAGAACGAGTGAACTTCATTGGAGAAGAGAAGGATGTATCGACTGATGATATCCGAGCATTCCCTCATACTTATATACGTTGGCATAAAGACAAAGGGGGTTTAGGATAGACTGTTTGACCCTTGTGAGATACGAGGAACGGAGGGTGGGAAGTTTGACGGGTAGCAACAAAGGGTTAGTACACATTGGGGAGAGGGAGAAGGGAGGATCTGCTGATCCCCGATTGAAATTCGAACCATCTCGCATGTCTCGAACAGGGTCAATGCATCAATTTGCGTGAGAAGAACACACCTACTCGTACCAGATTCACAGCTAAAGATCCTCCCCATCCAATGAAGCGAGATATCTCAGGATACATCTGGAAGTTGCAAATTGGATCTATCCATGTGCCTAACTGACCATGCCTACCGTGTTCCTCCAGAGGAAGAAACGAAAATATGCCTGATTGCAGCAACTCCTGGGTAAATATAGCCCCCAATCAGGCATAATCTCCTTTGTTTCTTCCAGTCCTCTTTCGTTTCCTCCCATGGGAGAACGATAACGAGTCCATTCTGACTCAGTTTCAGCCATGAATCTTGGTCGTTCTCTTCATCCATCAACTCTCCTGCCCGAAGGAATCCCCATGACCTCACCAATCCATGCAAGATCTCCACTTCTCGAGCAGACACAAAGAGGTATTCATTCTTCAATTTTCGTAGCATCCGTAACATTCAAATTCAGCGGATGTTGAACCATCTTCAGTTCCTTCGTAGAATTTCAACAGTTCGTCCTGATACGATTGTGGAGTGTTTTGTTTCGAATCATCCAAGTGCATACCTCTCTCCCCTCCTATCCAATGTGTCAAAGAGAGATCATGTGGAATGAAGAGAGAGACGTGCAACAGCCGCCTCACTACTATTCCTCTCCTCCTTGCCCCTTTCTTCCCCTGATTCTAGCCCCCCCCCCTTGGTCCCTTCCACGGTTCTCCCCCGCTTCTTCCACTCCAGTGAGTTGCCTTCATACTTAGGTCAACTACGAACGGACCGAGTATTCCAGGAATAGTTGGTTACCGCTGTATCTCCTTGAGAAGATTCCTGAACATTAGTTAATTAGTCAGATCACTCATAATTATGATTCCCTAGCAACTGTACGCGTGATTGATTGATGATGCGTTTCAATCCATCTTCACTTCTTCTCCCCCTCCTTCTGCCACTAAACGCCTCTGTTCTAGAGAAAGAGAGGATTGAGTGATAGCTCTTCTCTAGCTGAGATATCTCTTGATTCTCCCTCCCTTGCCTCCCTCCTTCTTCCTCCCTTCCTCTCTTACACCAATCATGCCTCCATTCACATCGATCTTTCCTCGTTTTCTCTATTTATTAAACTGAAAGATCATCATCAGAATTAGCGACCATCGCAAAAAAAAATCAATTTTGAGTCTTCGTCTTATTTAGGGAAATTGAGTACGTAATCGTTCGCAAAACAGCTGCAAGACCGCGATTACCATTTTTTCATATCTAGAGATTAGACATAAACAATTATTTGTTGTTCCGATTCGACCTCAAACCAATCACCTGCAAAACGCAGCAATTTGTCACAATCATGGAACCCTTCCTCCAGTAAATGCTGTATCCACCACATTCCTCCGTAAAGCGACCACATTTTTCTTAATTCATTATTTATTCGAAGAATCTACAATTTATCTGAGCCTTTCGCTACCAAGTTCCATTGCAGCTCGTCCCTCAACGATGGGAGTCGCCTCGATAGCTTACGTCCTTCGGGAGAACCTCCGGAGTGGAATGAAGAGTATGCTCCCGGTGCTCATCCTCATACTCTACACACTGCTCGGTATGGAGATTCGCTTGGAGCCTCTTTTTGCCCAAGGAAACTCTGATGACAATATTCGAATAAGTTGCCAATATCTCGGCTTTCTGAATTGTCTTTTTCATATTTTCTCAGTGTCCAAGCGACGCTTTACAAAGGCTTCTGATAAGTTCCTTTTTAAATGCGCTTCCAGTAAGCTGAAATTTTTTTTTGAACTCTCACCATCATAAATAATTCCAGGTGCGCTCATCTTTCAATGGATTGAGGGAGACAAGGAGGTGTACGATATCGATATGGAGAATGCGAAAAGAGCAAAGGAAATCGAGGTTCGAACTATCTACTTAGACTTTAAATGCTTGATCATTGGAAAAAACATTTTAAATCCTCAAAGAAGAAATATCGCTACTGAGAATCGTTCCTTTTTCTCCATTTTTTTTTCATTTTCAACTCATCGCACGAATCTGTGCGTCTAAGGATTAAAAAAAAAAAGGAAATTTGCAGAGAGCAGCGTTCAAACTGAACGTACTCAAGAGTAAATCGCCCATCGAAGCCTACAACTATACTGTCAGTGTACTGCAGAAGTACAATGAAGACGTCGGTCTCACACAGGTTTGATCTTTTTTCACTATTATGAAAAATAAATTTTCAAATTAGGCATGTAAACTAGTTTGAACTGAGATCAAGAACCACGAAGAATGTGCCTATGATGCTTGCCGCTGAATCCAGAGAGAAATTGCTTCATTTCACACACCTCCGAAGTCATTCTGAGCTTTTTTAGTGCTTTGGCCTCTCATTCCTTCGCTTGTTTCCCCTCATGCTTAAACAACTGAGCAGCTGCCGTTTTTGCGATCACTTCTATCCCAATGAAAAACGGACTCTCCTCGCTATGTCTACTCTCTTGTTTCTCTGCGAGAGAGATTCATAATCGAGAGAGAGAGAGTTTCTTTCTGCTAACCTTCCTCCTCTCCTTCGTTTCAACTCAGAGTGACAAATGGGCGACAATTGGCAACCAATCGAGTTGGTTCAGTTAGGGAGAACGATCCAATCAATAAAGCTTACAAACTAAGGCAGAATCAATTGGGAATTCTCGAAAATCCTTCGCGCTTCCTGTTGGGAAAACAAGAGAGGAAGAGAGATCGCGTTGATCAGGAAAATAAATTTCAGCCCGATATGGATAATCTCAAATGGTCTCTATCCGGAGCCATCTTCTTCTGCATTACAGTATACACCACCATTGGTACGGTACCTATCGATAGATAACTGACTCCTGTCTCGTACAGACAGATCTTTGCAGGTTATGGTAACATCTCCCCGTTGACTACTCTTGGACGGGTTGTGACTATTATCTACGCTTTTATTGGTACGTCAAAATAGATAGGTGGATAGGCTAGAAACAATTGAAATCTTTGAGCAAAAGCTCCGACACACATCGATCAGATGAAATGAAATCAATATTTTTCTTATTTTTTCTAACAGTTTGACTTGATATTTGTTACCATACTCTCGATTATCGATCGATCTTCAGGTATTCCTCTGGCAGTTATCTGTCTCTACTCACTCGGACAACTCTTTGCGAGGTTTTTTTTCATTCTCTCGATTCCCTCCATTTCGCCAATCAAAAGAGAAAAACGCCCACGGCTTAAGAACTATTCTTGTTTTAAATAAATCCTCCTTCAGACTTTGCCGTCTGATCTGGAAGGCATTCCTTCGCACGACTCGCGTTGTCTCCAAGGATCTGAGCAAGAAGGTGCAGAGATTCACATTTTTTATCGCCCATTGTTTTCGGGATTTCATAAAATATTTTTAATTGATAAAGAAGACTACGATTTTCATTCGTTTTCAGGTAGAGGAACTGGGAGAGGCTGCGCAGTCAGACAACGCGAGTGATCAACAAAAGGTCTGTGATCTTTGATCTTTGTGGTCAATTAGGCCTTACCGTGAGATCCACCTAGCGCTGTCTTCTTACGACGGCAGGAGTTGGAAAGACTTTAGCCATCTCAGGATGAGAACGATCTCTCCTCCTTCCCCGTGACAATCCTACTCATCATCACTGTCATCTGGGTGGTCATCTCTGCACTCATATTCTGTCTCATCGAGAAGGAATGGAATTATGGTGAGTATCTTCAATACGCATCGTACTCTTCCCTGTTCAGTATAGATATTCTGTTGGAGAGGAAAAAAGAAAGACGAATAGGCACATTGCCTGCTCTGAACAATTGAAATGATGTATCAGTAGACGACACAATCCTCCTCTTTGCAGGAACGGCCCTCTACTTCGCTCTAATATCCTTCCTCACAATTGGATTCGGAGATGTTCTACCATCGAATTACTCCTACATGATCCTCATTGGTTCGTGATTGTGAATGACGGGGATGGATCTATTCGAAGGACCTCTTCAATATCATAAATATCGATTTATCTTTGATTTCTCTTCCAGGAGTCGTTGTTATTCTCGGTCTTTCTCTTGTGTCCACTACTCTCTCCATCGTTCAGGAACAAATCGAAGAATTGGCTGAGGTTCGTTTACTTTATAACTCTACATCGTTTCTGCTAATTATCAGTTGTAACTTTGAATAGTTGCTACGCGACTTCAATTGAGACTTTTTAAACCGAAAGCTAAGTACAAATTTATTCAACGGCGAATCAACCACCAACATTCCAGGGAATGAAAGGAAGCATTGACAAAGAGTATCTAAATGCTCTGGCTGAGGCTCACGATGAAGGTGAAAGATCAACGATTACTTGATATACCTTTTTATACGAAAACCCGGCTACCAGCGAATTCAAATGTTATATTGAAAAACCAGATGGGTCCTGCATGCCTACGGCATGCCCGGTGCTCTCTGATTGTCAGAACATTGGAGAACCCTCCTCCCTTCCCCCCTTCTCCTCCCCTCCTTCCCCTCTTTCGCAATATTTCGCAATCCTGATTGAGGGGCAGGCGTGTTACGAAACTTGTTTACGTGCATTTTGCAATGGATACACGCACGGACGCACGGAATGACACCTCTGCTTTATATAGGTGTATGATGCCAAGAACTAGATAGATCAAAGATCATCGTCTATCTTGCAGGGGAGATCGCTCCAGCCAAAGCAGAGACCGCCCTTGAAGAGCCGCCCGAGAATCTCGATGTGGAGGCACATATTGGTATGAATATTACTCTCGTCGATTGAAGAAGTCCAGTAACAAGCCAAAACACATTTTTCGCGAAAAGAACAGTGCATAGTGAATAGACTAGACGCATCATTCATTTTGGACACCTTGAGGGTGGTCGTTCAGCATGTTAGATAGCGATCTAAAATTCGTAGTCCTATCTACATTTCTCCCCTTCAGCAACGATGGATCCTCGTTCCCTCGACGCGGTCGTCTCCCGAATGCCTCTCCGATCTCGCATCCTCTACAATATCATGCCTGCTGGAAGCAAGAAACAACTGCAGAAGCAGAGTGAGGTACGGTACATCAATCGATACTATTATTGTTTTTGAGATATCTTCAAGGTCACCTTAACTGACAGTGTTGTAGTTCATCTATCAGAGACTTCTTCAGTTACTCATTATTATTTTCGAAATACGGCTTCTGACATCCGATAGAGTAATTTGATCGCAATAGACACAGATTGTATCTAAATGAGAGTACACCATCATAATCCCTACCGTACTCAGGCTCGCATGGCAACTCGATCCCGTGGTACGCAGACAGACGACTCACTGCTCCAGGTACCGTACTCTGCTCAGTTATCGATTGCACCGCACCACCGTATCGTGCCTGTTTCGTTACCGTAGTCGCATCACGCACCGTATCTTGCAGGATCTCGTAGCGAATCTAGTGGAGGAGGAGCTTTTGAAGCTGAAGCTAGCCCAGGGTCCATCGGCTCCCGCCTCTCCCTCCTCGCCTGCTCCTCCCGCCGGACCCGCCTACGAAACCAGTCTACAGTAACCCCTTGCACCACACCACCACACCAATCACACTAACCCCGATGGTACCATAGCTCCGAAAAATGGCCCTTTTCAATAGATAGTTACAGCAACGTCAGAAGCGTGATTCAACGATGCAAACGATTCGTCGAAAGAAGACCCGTCCCGCTCCCACTCTGTCTGCTCTCGATCGCCTATCTAAACCACTCAAGAAACGGGAAAAGTTCGCTCCTCCTTGGTAGCTTCCTTCCGTCCTTATAGTCTCTATCTCCTCCTCTTCTATGTCATTCACATCCCTCACATTTCTTGCCAGTGCCTTTTCTTTGATTGCTCATCAGTTCAATATTTAGTTAGCCGACTCTCAATTTCAACTCTTTCATCGTTCACAAGAATGCGAAATTACGACACGGTAAACCTAATTTCGAACTCCTTTACTCACTGCCAGTTTTGAATTTGATTTGCTCTGTTTGTGATAAATATTATATTGCTAATTTGAGAAGTGTTGATGATCTCAAATGAATTTATTTTATCCCAAGTGCAGTAAACACAACTTCTAGTAGAAATGAATGGAAGGAAAGTTTTGGATGATATATCACACAATGATTGCAAAAATCTTCTAGTATAAAAGGATCGATATTCCCTAATGTCAAGTACAGTAAATACAACTTCTGAAGGAATTCAATGGATAAAATAGTTTAGGATGTACAATGAACGAACCAATCTTCTAGATTTGAACCAAAGGAAGAAAGTGGACTAAATGGCAAAGGGGGAGGGGCGGTCGATCGATAATTCCTCATTAGGCTTTGGCCAACTCGAGAATATACGCTGCGAGGGTCTTCGTTCCCTGAAAAAAACGGCATTCTCAATGAAAATTGTAAGAACCCGATCACGTTAGCCAAAGGCCAGATGCAACCGAAATGACACCATACCTGCATGAGATTAGTCACATTCATCTTCTCATTCTGTGAGTGGGCCATGTCATCGCACGCGCCAACCGGCAGAAGCATCACTGGAGCGCCCGTGAGCTCCTGACGGGAATGTGATATTGACTATCGACTACCGTAACTCGTATCGACCGTCTCGTATTGGTGAATAATCGATACTACATCTACCTGGAAGGTGAGAGTGACGGGAATGCTGCCGCCCTCGCGAGTGAAGTCGGGCTCAACTCCGAACACTGCAAAACAGGCTATGAGCGACACTACAATAAGAAAAATAACCTCTCTTCATGGCTCTTGCGCCGGCCTGGAAGTTGGGACCATTCGGATCGGCGTACCATGCAGGACCAGAGTGATGGGCAATCGCCCTGATATCATATTAGTTAATTCTTGGCATCCATAGCTTCAGCACCAGATACATTAGCCCCTGCTGATCAGAGGCATCAAAGCGGACTCTCATGAAAATATCGTTGAAACTTTTACATCATTGCAACGATGGTAGGACAACGTGTAATATTTTTTCTCGAAAATGATCTAGCCTTTGTTCCAGAGATGAAAAAGTCATGTATGAATTTTTTGGTGACCCGGGGACGTTTATGATTTTTTTCAGGGTTGCTGTACCAACAGGGGGTGCTTTGCAAGAAAATTTTTGCCGCTCCGCGGCGTTATCAGGAAAAAAAATGGGAGTGAAATTGAAAATATAGACAGCCATCATTGAGACTCCACTTTCCAGTCAGGGTTGCTTAACAAGCGATGCTTATGAAAGTTTGCGTTCGCTTCTAAACATTTTTCGGAGTTCTAGAAAATGACGGAAGCCGATGATCCAATTTGTCTAAAAATCGTAATGCGGAAGTTATGTATCACGCCCATAGCTCAAGAAATATTCGGTTTTAGTATACATTACATACCTCTTACATAGCCTCAAATGCGCCCTGTTTTTGCATAAAAATATCTGTTTGCGGGACGATTTTCTAAGCCCGCGTTACGATTTAATGATTTCTAGATACTTTTCGAATCGATTGTGACCAACCACAGCATAAACGGTTTCCATACAAGGATGTGCGGGACGATTGAATTTGTCCATAGACCGCTAAAACATGATCAACCCGGGTACGTTTACGGATTCTATGTAAAATTTTACAACCTTTTTCTAGTCTGCTTTGTTCAACAATTTCCGTTCGAAACAAATATTACACCTTGTCCTACCACAATTGCTTCTTATAATATGCGTACTTGAATCGATTGGGGGATCCGCGAGTGCTCCACAGCGAGTTGAGGTGCTTCACCACGAGTTCCTCGATCACCTCAATTAATAAATATAATAATGCATTTAAATAAAATGAATAAATCTCTCACCTTCGGCTTCATATCGGGCACGAGACGGATCGAGAACTTGCCCGTCACCTGCATTTTTAAAAATTAAAACGAAATTTTTTAAAATATTTAGAAGACCATATAGACCATCCTTCCTCGCCTCCAATATCATTGCCGATTTTATTACGTTATTGAGAAGGCAATTTTAGCCGAAGGTCTCCATGACCTTAGCATCGGGTATAAGGATCCTTCACCTTGCACGGGATGACCGTCTTCGAGCCAGAACCGTGGAATGCGCCCTCGATGCCGTGAATAGACAGACACGGATAGCGCATCCTTGCCATCAGCGTCTGCAGATGAGGGAGATCACGGTAGGCAGGAGATACGGTGACCGAGATTACGATACTTTCGACCCATATTCACCTCCTCTTTGGTCGCCTTGAGCAGCTTCGTCGTATTGATGTGCTTACTGAAATAAATAATTCAGTTTCTTTCTTAAAACCACTAAAACAAACGCGTATTCGTCCTTATCGAAGTCCATCTTCGTGTACAACGCTCGTTCTTGCTCCGTCAATGGTTGGACGTGGTCGGCCAGACCCGGAATCTGAGGAGAGAATTATTCAACCATAGGAAATCTTCATATTGCTTTTTTTTTTAAAAACCCAGTTCTATACCAGCAGGCCACAATATGCATCTTCGTTGACCTACCATTATATCGCCGTCCTTGGACAGCAACTGCGACAGAATCCACACGAGATCGGTCATCGGCTCGTGCCTGGTGATTACATCATATAATATTTGGTCTCGAATAAGGCCAATTTGTCATCCGAGCTTTCTTCATCGATCGATTCGCCACCGTATCCATCAGCACTCACAGCGTTCCACCGTAGATTCCCGAGTGGAGATCCTGCTCGGGGCCGGCCACCTCGACCGTGAAGTAGCTGATGCCTCTGTAGAGGACATAGGTTGAAAACGTAGATTCCAAAAAAAAACTCAGGATTTGGTTTGCTTGCAATGAGTGAATCCCTCTTCATATTTATGCTCCTCTTCCACTTTAGTATGGATGGAAATGCATCCATGATTCCGAATCACGTCGCAGCAGTTCTAAAGTAGTGCATCGCTTCATCTCACCTGAGTCCGTAGGTGAGGCATGGCTTGGTCTTGCCCAGCCAGTAGTTGTCAGAAATGCACGTGAATGCAACGTCCTTCAGGAACGAATCCTGCAAATTATAAATATTTAAATATATTGGGAAAATATTTACCTTGCGGAAGGTAAAACATTTGCTCTTTATTTACCTTGCGATCCTTGAGTGCTCCCTCGAGTCCCTCCGATCCAGACTCTTCCATGCCCTCCAGACAGAACTGCAATTAATACAACATAGCAATTAACGGCACTACTTCAGTTCAGCATCCCTCTCATTCCACCGCTCTGCCCGCATAGAAGAAAGAAGAGAAGGGGGAATGTGAGGGATGTAAGGGAGTGAGACGCTGGTCCGGGTAACTGAGGAAATGGCGTAATCAACGCCGATCACTGTTATCTCCTTCAGGATCTTTAATTCACAACACATGCCACGAACGACCGCCGGGAAACCATCAGCCGCCATAGCTCAGTCGGTTAGAGCGTGGGTCTAATAAGCCCAAGGTCGCAGGTTCGACCCCTGCTGGCGGCAAATACTTTTGCCGTACCTTGAGGTTGACGGGCAGCTCGATCTTCAGTTCCTGCAGCGTCTCAATCGCACCCAGCCACGCGATGAAAGGACCCTACAAAAATGAGATGATAAATGAAGGTATATCAAACGATTAGCAGCGCTCTCTTCCAATTTGAGCACTTCTACACTTCCTCGGAAAATATAGACGTCCACTCCTTTTCGGTGGTCGATAAATGGAGGTTAGACGACAGGGCTGAGATTTTTTGAAAAACATTTCAAAAATGTTCAGATAAAAAATTTCAAAAGATCTGCGAGACATTTTTGCAAGTGAATTTCTAGGCGTAAAAAACGCCGCATGCAATATTTTGGCATATTTATTCTCTAGCGATATTACAATCAGACATTGTCATTTTCGCTAGTGCAAAATTTTATCCAATTTTCGAATATTAAAAGTGAATGAAAAATTGTTTCTAGAAAAAAATCTCAAGCGAAAAATGGCCAATTGGTTCAAATATACAACTCAATTGGTCATTTTTAGATCTAAATATTGTCAAAACTCTGACATACATATTTTTTTGGTTTGAAAAAATTTCAAAAAATATGTTGATCTTGAAATATTTTTTAAAAGGTCAAATTTTATTTTAAAATCAAAATCGAAAAATCCCAGTCCTGTTAGACACTCCTCCAAGGAAGTATAGAAGAGCGGCATTCATAAAAAAACACGAAATCTTCATAGAGCGACGCCATCAGAATCCATCTCGGACCTTATCATCGGTGGATCCTCTTCCGTACAACTTCCCATCCTTCTCTGTGAGAGTGAACGGCTCCGTGTCCCAACCGTCCTGAGAAAAGCTCACCGTTAATACCAATGTAATTATCGTTGCTCATTATTGTTGCAAGAATTTACTAAAACCGGGATTGCAGCATTTACTAAAATTGAAAAGCTCTTCCCTTTCCTGTTATTTTTCAGAACTTATTTTTTTGCAATATATGCTCAGTCAGGGCAAAATACGATTAAGCATTTAAGAAATACTAGGTATGTAGGCGAATTTACAAGTAAACACCCAAAAACCAAAAACCGTGTGCTACAGTAATCCAACTTTCTCCTACGATCTCCAACCTTATCATTCTATAGCCCAAAAGTTCGTCGGTCGAGTGTGGAGCAAAAAACAAACATAAAAATATAAGGGTATGTAAGCAAAATCTAGAGAAAACCGCGAAAAACCTGTGTCCGTGCGTGTGTCCTACCATAATCCTGGCTTGATAACCTCGTATTTCTCTAAAAATACTGCTTTTTGAGCAACACAGACTGAAACTTAAGCATTTAGTGCTGAATTACACATTTTCGAGAAAAGACAGCCAAAATTATTAACTCTCAGCTTCAAACGATCAATATTTAGAGTTTGGGCACATTTCAATAAAAAGGGCGCGCTCGTGACAACTATCATGAACTGACTTTCATTTCCAATCACGATTTTAATTTCCGTTCTTTTGTGAATTAGTCGTAACTCAATTTTAGAAAATTTAACAAGATACATTTAGCCATATTTTATGGCCGAGTGGCTAACGAGCTCGCTTTGAAAGCAGAAGGTTTAGGGTTCGAAGCCGCTCGGTGTCAAATGTTTTTGCAAGAGTTTTAGCAGTACGGGAAAGTGATTTGAAGCTATTTGCATATTGAAGGAATGTATTTTCCTGAACTGATACACATTCGCATGTGTTTTGAGGCGCAATAGGACAACGTGTCTTCCGAATCCTAGCGTCGTCGCGCTGCCGGGCGCGGGACTACACACATAACCCAAACTACACGCATAACCCGGCGTCATTAGCGGACGTAGTCCGCTAGTTTGTAATCTTGTTCCCCGCCAAAAATATCGCATTAACTATATTTCACAATCTGGATAGAGAAGCGGGCGCAGGACGAAACATATTTACGATTTCCCAAGTATTGATGGACAGCATTAAAAATGGAAAATACATAATTTCAACAAAAAAAAATGGAACCTGCTTATCGGCAGGCTGCACGTCCAAATGGGCATAGACGAGGAGCGTCTTCTTCTTTGGATCAGCGCCCAGATTGCCCATGAGAATGGGAGGGAGAGGGATCGTCTTGCCGTCTGCAATCGAGTATGGAGGATATCGATCGAGAAATGGTAGACCAACGTATCGATCGATAATCGTTGGATGACCTACCAGGCAGATGCTGGTCTCCCGGCTGCACCAGCTCGCACGTAGCACCCAACTGCTCGAGGTGCTGAACGGAAATTGTGAATACAATGCACTGACTAGCATTGCTGACTATCACCGCATTGATCCGTATAAGAACCCGTTCGCGTAAGGATCGAACAATGGCTGGCACAATAAAAAAAAGTCGATTCTCTGAAAATGAATTGGGGTTTTCGACATGCTAAAGTTACTGGACATGGTCATTTGCCATTATGAGCGTCCTTTTCTCCAGACGCTGTTGCGTCGAAAACAGATTCTTTTCTATAGCGCATTCCTGAGAAGCGCTAAAATTAAAGCCTTAAATTTGGCAGCGATCACGATTAAAAAAATTTTTTTTCCAAAATTTACAAAAATAATTATACAAAATGATTTTACAAAATGTAAAATATTAACCATTTATTTGCGTGAGGATCACCCTACATGGGAATGACCGGCGTGAGGCGAAGATTCTAAAAAAATTTTTTCAGCATTTTTGAAGACAGTTTTTGAGTGATCCACAATGAAGTGATCTGAGAACGATGTCCTTGCCTTTGCTTACCTCTTCGCACTTCCCTCACTCGTCTCTCAGATGGCGAGATAGTGTGTGAAAGTGGGAGCGCCAGAGAAACAGAGGAGAAAGGAAGAGGGTAGATCAAAGCGATGGAGGGGCCAGGAGAGAGGTAAACAAGGGCGAGGACTAGGGTGGCGAAAACGAGTCTTCGAGTCGCCTTGTTTACCTCTAACTTCGAGTCGGATTCGAGTCAACAACTCAATCGCAGAGAGTGAGGTCGTAAACCGAGAGAGATAGAGTGACTCGTTTCGAGCGAGTCGTTTTCGAGTCGATTTCGAGTCGGGATCTTTCAAGCTCGGTTTCTCAGTTCTAAGTAGACCAAATGGGATAATTTTTGCACGGCCCGATTATTCGATTGCATGTTTCCGATCTGAGGCGCCCATTTTGATTGTATAAATCGGAACCCTCTTTGTTATCTCAGATCAAAAGATCACCCTTTCCCCCCATAAATCGGAAACGTCCAGAATCTGTCTAACTTGAACGATCTCCTCGTTTCGTCTTTTTGATCTTTTGATATAAACTTTTTTTTTCTTTTATACCCCGCATCCTATTTGGTTTGACGTTAAAATGAGAAAATTTTACTATGGAAATACTAACAAGGCCGACAATTAGAATTTATGGAATGATCTACAATCTTTTCAAATGACCATTTCTTCGAACGCGCCGAAGAAAACAAGATCGGCGGTGCAAAAATTATCCCATTTGGTCTACTGAGAACTGAGAAACCGAGCCGGAAAGATCACCGACTCGAAATCGACTCGAAAACGACTCGCTCGAAACGAGTCACTCGCCCCAGCCGGTTGTAAACACGAGTCGCTCGCAGAGAGTGAGGCCGTAAACACGCATCTCTCGAGTCACTCGAAAGAGAGAGGGGATAGTGCGAGTCACTCGAGACTCGTTTTCGCCACCCTAGCGAGGACATCGTTTTTAGATCACTTCATTGTGGATCATTCAAAAACTATCACGCGTGTCACGTAAAGATCGAATTCACCTTGGCACATTGAAAAAGTCAAAAATTAGTGAGAGCATTTTTTTGGATAGCCCTTAGGGTCCTTAACAAGATAGCGCCGAGCTTTGTTCGATTTTGTTATTATTATTTATGAAAATAATCGTTTAATTTGTACCACAATTTCGGGCCAAAGGATTTTATGAGCAGAATCGATAGAGCTCGTAGAGACGAATTCTGAGGTATATGGTTTGTGGGGTTATTTTAGTGAGCAATGTGTGAAAAAAAATTGTGTTTGAATGTTCCGTTCGAGCCATAAATCATTTTCCTCACCTACATGAGAACACGGCCCGTTGAACAGCGCTTGAACAGTCCGGTGAGAAAACCGCGACGCATGACGCACGACGCACGCTCTCGCGTGTAAGGCACATCATGACATTCTGCTCTTTTTCACTTTTCCCCGGCTCGCGAAACGGTTTTTCTTGGTTTTGCATGTTTTAGAATTTTAATAAAAGTACAAAAAAATTATATGAATGAAACTAAGCTAACATTTGTTCGCACATCTGTTCT
>LS508571.1:528104-587498 GCA_900490845.1 Pristionchus japonicus | reverse complement strand
TCTGCTCTTTTTCACTTTTCCCCGGCTCGCGAAACGGTTTTTCTTGGTTTTGCATGTTTTAGAATTTTAATAAAAGTACAAAAAAATTATATGAATGAAACTAAGCTAACATTTGTTCGCACATCTGTTCTGCATCGTTATGTGCACTTGTTACAGCTCAATTACCACAAAGAATTCAGTTCTATTCGTTTTTCTAAATAAATCATTTGTTCGCGTCTCTTTGAGTTTGCTGTTTATTTCTAACCTAGCAATTATGAAGCAAGTATGTGGGCGTGCACTAGAGATTTTTGTTTGCCAAAATCTTCGTCACGAAGAGACTTCTATTCATTTCTAGGTCGTGAGTCCGTAAAATTTTGCACATGCTCATGTGTCCCTGTATTTATTTTAAAGTTCTTTAAAAATTCTATTATTGCTCACATATAGTACTTTAAGCCTCTATCTACCAGCCTATAACATAAATAAGCAATGAAAACAAAGTTCTATCAGTTTGCCGAATATTCAATTTCTACGGTTTGAAATAGCGAAAAAAGGTCGCTCCGGCGAACTCAAAGACCGCAACGCATGAATTAGGAGCAACGCGGCGTTTTTTTCCGGACTCTCCAACGGGCCGTGGAGAAGCAAGCTCGAGTCCTTCCTCCTGAACTTACACAAGCCTCCAAGGCTCAGTGGGTTGACCATCGGCCTTCAATTACGCGAATTTTTGGAGGCGCGAGTTCAATTCCTTGGCGTTCTAATTTTTTTGCTGCACCCTAAAAATTTTAAATCGAGAAAAATCGAGAATATTGCACAATGGAAAAGAGTTTCAAAATACTTGCAAAAATTATTGATGAGAAAATGAATTGAACTCGCACCCCCAAAAATTGCAGGGGGGGGGGGGGGACGTTACTCACTGACAATGAGCCATGGAAGCTCGTGTAACTTCAGGAGAAGAGTGCCCACTCGCGCACGTTTTGTCACGGATGACGTGAGAGAAGAAAATTTGATGGCGCTATCGGAAACATTCAAACACAATGTTCACATGCTCACTAAAATCCATGTACCACTGAATTCATCTCGACGAGCTCTATCAATTCAGCGCATCAAATCTTTTGGCCCGAAATTGTGGTACAAATTAAACGATTTACATAAATAATAATGAAAATATAGATGGGCCAATTGCTCAGGCGCATTCTCTAAGGAATTTAGAACATTTTTTTTTGTCTACATGAAAAATTCACCAAAATCACTCTGGAAGTAGCCTCCAAAGAGGGCTATTTTTTCGCACCAAAAAATTTTGACGCCGTCCCACGTCGTTGAAACAGACAAAACCGAAGAAAGCTCGACGCTATCTTGTGAGAGACCGTTAAGGCTATTAAGAAAATTCACAAATTTGCATGGGTCAGAGAATGTGCCAAACACCACTGATTTTATTCGATCCTTACGTGACACGCGTGCTCGTCTTTTAAAATTCTGAAAAAAATTTGGATTCTCCTCGTCATGCCGATCATTCCTATATAGGTTTATCCTCTCGCAAATAAATAGTTTAAAAGTTATATTATGTAACAAAATTATTTTTGCAAATTTTTAAAAATGAGTTTTACAGGCATGATCGTCGCCAAAATTTAGGCCTGGAATCGCACCCACTTAATTTTAGCGATTCACAGGACGGCGCTATAGAAAAAAATCTATTTTCAACGTGACGGCGTCTGGAGCCAACGAAGGCTCAAAATGAAAAATGACCATGCCCAGTACCTTTAGCATAGTCGAGAACCCCAATTCACACAGTTCCAGAGAATCGACATTTTTTGGCTGTGCCAGATGCCTTCCGGTTTGTTCGATTCGTTCCCGATCGAGCTCATAATGCCACAATATCGTGAGCATGCCGTGACCTCTCTCCGTTCACGCTAGACATTTTACCTTCTTGGCCCAGTTGACCATTCTGACGACTTCGGGACGTTTAGCTGGTTCAGCCGAAACGGACGGAATGGCAACCGCCTCCGAGAGAAGAGAGATGAGTCGAGACTGTTTCGACTCAATCGAACTGCAAAGCAAATTGATGAGGCTCTGAAGAGGGCTCCAATACCTGAAGATAGCATCGAAGTTAGGCTCGCTCATTTTAACGACCACACTTGGGAGGGAGGTTGGCCTGGAATGAAAGCGATGAAGAGAATAATGCAAATCCAATGCAATTAGTGAAGCGTGAAGTAAAAATACAAATCGTCCAATTGGATCCAAAGGAATAACCCATGAAATAAAACGGCCTCGAGAGTAATGGGCACGGTGCTAAGAAGTGCTAAACGACTGGCAATAGGCCCAAGTCCATTTCATAACCAAACCATTACAAAAACCCATTACATATCCAAAACAAAGCACACCAACAAGAACAATCAAAAATAGACAGTTCTCGAGAATTCGAATTGTACAGTAACCCAGCAAAATTTAATGACTGATCAAGAACTGATTTTAATGTATTTAAATACATTTCAAAGATCTGGGTTTTTTTTTGTTTTGTTCGAATATGTGCACGCAAAAATGTGAAGATATTGTTATAGCCATAGAATAAAAAAAATCACTTCGTATCTCAATCGTTTAGAAATCACAAACTTTTTTGAGAAGAAGATATCCATTACCACTGATGTATCTAGGAAGAATAAGTAGAAGAAGACAACTAAATAACAATGTGAAATGAAGCGAGTTTATATAGAAGATGTGCAAAAGGTGTTGCTGTTGTATAACAACAAGTGCCACGAATCGTGAGAATATCTCAATTTGCACAGCGCTGAACAACAAGAAATAGAAAGAAAATATTGCCAAGAATTTACATCGATTCTTCAAAATTTCGGAGCCATGCCCTATCACTTCTCCATCTCCTGACAGATCGAATTTCTTCGAAAACTGTTATCTCACACTCTCTCGTAATCCATTCGACTTGCAAATTGAGGGTGGCAGTCTATAAAAGGGTACTACCAGGAATTGTAAAACTATTCTGGGAAAAAATCACTTGGGAAACGGCTTTCTAGTAAAATAACATTTGAGAAAAATTCAGGCTGAGATACCAGTTTGGAAGAATAAACAGTAAAAAAAATCAATAACCGGATCAAGAGAGAACCGGAAACCAGCGAAAAGTGAAAGACCATTAAACTACTGTACTTTTTTATTTACATATCGACGTGGTGACGGCATCCTGACTTATCGCTCTCGATCGCTCTCGCTTTGTTGCTCGTTTTTATTATTTGTTAAATTCGCTTATTTTGCCCTTTATCTTGAATTTATCAGCCCAGACTACCCTCCCACCGGAAAAGGGGAGGGTAGTCTGGGCTGATAAATCGGGGCTTAAAGCTCGTCACGCTTCGCTTCTCGCGAGATCTCGATCCTCCTGTCTCAATTTTCCGAATTGCTAATCACTCCAGATGGCGTACGTTCGTCGTGATTCGCTGGAGTCGCCGTTCGGCGTCACGCCCGCCAGCTATCACCGTGACGACTCGCCGTTGCGACTCGAGTAAGCATGCTCATCGCGCACTATTCATAAGTATTTAATGCTAGACTCACGAGTTAAATGAAATGCTAGAACAATGATGTATCTTGTTTGTCGCTAACTCGGCATCGTACTCTGGTGTGCCGCCTCAAGTTGGAATCAAGCTCGTTTTGGGGGTTCCCAAGTTGCCCCCAGGCTTGATTCCCACTTGGGGCGACCCAAATCTCTCCATTTCCCATACTCTCTCGTTCTGTCTTTTTCTCTAACTCTCTCGCTCGGTTACCCAAGTTGGAATCAAGTCCCATAGGTCGGTTTCTCAAGTTGGAATCAACTTGGAATCAACTTGGAAAAGAGCGAGACAAAGCGAGATAGTATGTGGAATGAAGAGACCATGTTCCCCAAGTTGCCTCCAGGCTTGATTCCAACTTGAGGCGGCACACCAGAGAATTATGTTGTATTATTTCCCGCAGACTAAGGCGATCTGTCTTAGATACCGCAAACAACGGGGGGGGGGGGATTTTTATTTTTATTTTAGGTGCTACCTGACAGCGCCCGCGGGATGCGAATAAGGTAGTATTATAATACTGTGGTATTGGGAGTCGGCTGTTCTGTTACCTTTGCGCTAAAACTTAAAAAATGCTACAACGCGATAAACAAATGATGCAGGTACGGGCCGTACGTGCGGTTCGCGTGCGGCAAGACGCAGTTCGATGTCTCCTTCTCGCTGCTGAAGACGGCCGAGACGATCACGCGGCTCTTCGAAGGTGAGCACAGCTCAGATTTTGTCATGATGACGTCATCGTAAGTTTCACGAGGCTTTTCGAAGGTGACGTCATAACCATCCATTCGCACCAATTATGGTTATTTTTCCCAGAGAAGTGACACACACTCGATTGATCTGGGGCCTGTAAATGAGCGTAAACCTGGAAAAATTTGTAGCCAATGTCAGATCTGCACATCGCCAAGTTCGACGACGACGGGAATGAGGGGAATCTGGAGAAGGAGAAGGTCGACGTCAACGAGGGAGAGGAGAAGGAGAACGAGGAGATGAGCGGCGAGCAAGAGCAGCATCAGGAGGAGGTGGAGGCAGTGGTTGAGGAGTGAGTTTTCATTGCCATTGCCTCGAAGATCCTTCTGCTGTATACTGTATGCAGAGAAATAGCTAATATCAAGGTAGACATACTTGGTGGGCTTACTTCCTTCTCTCCGGGGCTCCGTAGTCTGATGTTCTAGCTGATTCCGCTGGGTGGACAGACACACAATACTGGAAGCGATGAGTGCGGATAGTACCGGGCATTTCCCGTTATCGTATTTGCTCGTCATGATTCGCCTGTTAATGACTCACTCATGACTGACTCATGCCTGATAATGGAACGCGCATTGCCGACGCGATTGCTCTCCCTCTCGATTCTTTTATATCTCTACTCGTAGTTGTTGTTGGAAGTATCATGTTTCACACATGCTGCACACCATGGCCTTTGTTCCTCCAACCCGAAGGAAGAGAAGGAATGCCTCTTTCTCTGTCATAAATATGAACCATCTTGTGAGAAGACACGCGTTATAACTGTTCTTCTATCGACCACTCGCCGGAGTGCTGACCACAAGTGTCGCCGCCCCGTTTATGTTTCCCGCTTCTCTTGCCACCAAGGCACATTTTCTCCCTGTCGCTCGCTCGATCTGTCGCACTGCCTTCCCCACTAATGTTTCTTTTTGAATAGAGAAGAATAGCTGCTTATTAAGCAAATTTAATAAAGTTGCCCTTGTCGTCTAAAATAAGGAAATGCCCATGATTGGACCTGAATCACTTCTGAACTTGAATCAATATATATCACTAAAAAGTAACCTAATTTAGGCGTATTTTATAAAAATTTCAGCCCTGATCGTAGGCCGATGGCATGCTCTCTATTTCGCACACGCTCACCGTCCAGAGTGGCGAGAGAGTGCGCGAAACGGAGAGAGTCTATTTCGAAATAACCTCTTTTCCAGTCCCGATCGCAAGCCGGTCGTGCTGAACGAGGAACCCATCGTGATCCCCTTCGACGCCGACATCTTCCATACCGTACGGTTTATGCTGATTGATTAATTAACCTAATTAATTAAAAATGAAATTAATCAATTCTTTCATACCGTACGGTTTATGTTTATGATGATAGCTAATTGATTAACCTCGTTTTGAACTCGTTTTTCTGTGGGAAGTTTATAAGTGGTCTCTGATAGGGGGTGATGTTACTCAGTCCGGGTGAGATTTGAAAAAAAGGGCAATTAATCAATCGATATGCAGCTGCTGAAGTGCCAGAACGACCCGGGACTCGAGGAGGCCTTCCTGCCGGATTACGCGAATAGCGAACGATTGGAGACACTCGCCAACCTGCTGAAGGTGAGGATGGCTAATTGGCTAATTAACTAATTAAACAATTATTATCAAATTAGCTAATAGTACATTGTAAACTTTCAATTGAACTCTGAATTTCTGAATTGTGACCTATAATGGCTTCGTTGAGAAAGCATATATTTTCTACTGATGATTCATAGCAAAGATGACTTGGTTGTTGATGATAAGTTTTAATTAGTCAATTAGCTAGTTAATTAATTAATTAACTAATTTGTCTATTTCCCAGCTCGCCGACTACTTCAACATGCCGGATCGCATCACGTTCTTCGCTAATCTCATGAGCGACATGCTCCATTCCGAGGTACGGAGACGGTACTGTTGGTTACATTAGGAGTACGGTAGTCCGAGGGTACGGTAGGATTACTGTTAGATTGAAATCGATTTGATGAGTGGCATGCTCCATTCAGAGGTACGGAGACGGTGCTATTGGTTACGGTAGGCGTACGGTAGTCCGAGAGTACGGTAGGGGGTAATACGCGAGGATGGGACAGGAAAAAAAAAACTTTGTGGATCTAGAAGGGAAAAATGACCAAAATTGTTCCTGCGGTGAATTTTTACTACGAATCCATCAAAACATATGCTTCTGGAAAGATTGTCGATTGCCTTTCCCATTCGGTTTGGAAACATCAATAATCGATATTTCCAGACTCCTGAGAACGTCGGTCGCATCCTGGGTGTGCTGCAGGATCTCAGTGATCGCGAGCTCTTCAGGGTACGGTATCTCGATTACGGTAGATTACGGTATCCTTGGTCGGTATCGATTACAGGATCATCGTTATCAATTCCAGATGCGAGGAGCGCCCATCTTCCGGCAGGTGATGCCTCCGCCCGAGCAGGAGGAGGAGAGGGAGGTTGCGAGGTAGAGTTCGAAATACGTTCGCCGTCTCTTCGTTTCACACACAGACGCGAGAGAGAGTCAGAGAGAGAATGTGCGATATGAATATACGATAACAGTGCGTTCGCGTAAGAATCGCCTCATGTAATTTGAGAAATCATTATCACCGACGTGTTCAGCACATTAAAGAGTGGTGGCGGATCTTACTCGAACGCACTGATAACCTGTATGCCGAACTTTAGTGAGCGGGACGTGAAGGGGGAGAGTTAGAGATAGAGTTCGAAATACTATCACCGTCTCTTCGTTTCTCACGCAGAGACGAGTGAATGTGGGCCATGAGGAGCAAAGTTGGGCGGAAATTTTACGGTCTCTCACTTTCGCATGCTCTCTCGTATTGTCTGACCGACGAGGGAGCGTGGCGAAATGAGATAGCGTAAAATTTTCGCCCAACCCTGATGAGGAGGCCATTACCCGTATTTCGAACTTACAGTGAGAGGGAGGAGGATGAGGACGACGACGGGACGAGCACCGCAACTTTCGACAGCGAAATCATCCCCGTCTACTATGGAACCTCCACCCTGGGACGGCAGCCGCAGCCGAAGTCGCAACTGCAGGTAGGCTGTCGGGACTAGACTCTAGTCTGGAGTGGGTGGTGTCTCCTGATTTCACACTCTCTCTCACCAGTCAGAGAGACGTGTGTGAAATGAGGAGACGACGACTTCAAACTGTACTTTTCAGCACTTGGCGATGGACGTGAAGCCCCCGATGGCAGAGAGTGATGGAGAGATGCCGCGGGCAGAGCAGGAGGAGGGGAAGCCGCTCGTGAGGGGACAGAGAGACGGACAGGTTAGCCGTGTTCTGCGATACAAAAATGACATGTAGGGACAACAGGTGGTATTTTGGGATCGGGCGAGGTTTTGGGTGGGTTAGCCGCGTTCGGTGCGCGAATGCTGCGCCGTTTGGTGCGCGATTGTTTGCAGAATTGATGAGAGATCTCTGCAGGCTGCCATGAAGCCGGAGCCGTGCGCGCGTGTGGTGAGAGGAGGAGGAAGGAGAGGAGAGGAGGATGATGACATCCAAGTGATCTCCTTCAAGCTTGGAAACGAGTGGACGGAGCGAGAAAAGGTGCATGTGAGATTATTGGAATAGAACATCGACAAGAATGGTTTTAATGAGTTTCAACTCTCGATTGTGTACAATTTTAAGGCAGCGTATTGCGATGAAGCAGTGAGGAAGGCGAGGGCGAAGCTGATTGTGAGGAGGGAGGAGGAGGAAAGAAGAGGAAGAGCCAGAGGTACGGTAACCCCATGGGATACGGTGGTTTCGTTCGTGTTGAGAGCCGGCAGTCGAGCTTCTTTCCATTAGTTTGGATGTCTCCGTTTCTAGTCTACCGCGGGAAGCTTCTCGTTAAATTTATGTCTGTAATAGAGTTCGAAATACGGTTGTCTCTTCATTTCACACGCTCTCTCGTGTCTCTTACCGGTGAGAGAGTGTGTGACATCAAGAGTCGGTGACCCGTATGTCGAACTCTAGCCTGTACCACCTGGCTTGGACTTTGCAGTCCTTCCATTGTAGGAAGAGGAGGAAGGGGAGGAAGGGGAGGAGGAAGAGGAAGAGGAGGAGGCTCTCTGCCCGCTCTTCGCTCGCCTCCGCGCTGGCTGCGTGATCAGCTCCAGGAGCTCTCGCCCCGCAGAGGAAACGGTAGCCAGAGAGGTACGGTATGCGGTACGGATAGGCGATCGATTGGTGCCCGTTGCAGGAGGCTCCCGCTCCCGCTCGCCCTCTCCCCACCGTACCCATCAGTCGATGGGAGATCGATACGGTACGGTATTGTTTATCGATTCCGGACTGATGCTTCTCAGAAATGCAATCGATATTCGACGATCTGCGGTTGCGAGTTACTATGGTAATCGATAATTTTCAGGTCGATCGATGATCCGTCGTACCACTCCTCCTCGTTCGCGCTACGGTGAACCGAGATCGGAGATGGACCCCCGCTCTCCTGACCGCTCCTCGTCCTACCGTACTCATCAATCGATTAGAGGTATGGTAATTTATGTCGATTCTTAACGAACTCTTCTTCAACAATAGGGTAATATAGAGCGGGAGCAATCGATAGAGACACTTGATAGAGCGGTAGAGAGGGATTTGTCAGAGTGCAAACTCCGCGATTGCAGGCGATGAGCGGAACGGCGGCCGCGACTACGGAGGATTCGAGAGAGGTACGGTAGCCTAGTGTATCGATTGAATATCGACTTATTTTAAGGTATCGGTGGAGGACCCACGGCACCTTTGCCTGTTCCAGCCCGCTCTCCGGCCCGCTCTCGCACCAGACTCCCCACCCGAGCCGTGTCCAGTACGTTCTTTGGAGTGTAGACTGTCGATCGATTGGATACGGTAGCTCTAATCAGGCAGCAATTAGAGCAATTTCAGGACGAGAAGACGACGCGCCGTCCATCATCCAGGCCGCGCCTGTTCTTCCGCGTAAGAGTTGCATGGTTACGGTAGACAGTGGTTACGGTAGACAAGAGATGCTGTAGCCATCCCTACATTCCATTTACATCTCGCTGAACTTATAGGTAGAAAAAAAAAAGAAAAAGAAAAAAAAAGTGAGAGGGATTGATATCCGATTTTCTTCAATTTGTTCATCGTATTCGATAGTTGGCGTCCCATTCGGCTGAGAACGAGTACTTTGAAATCGAACATGAGTAACTCCTTCCAAATGCGTTTTGCACTTTTGCCTATTTGGTGAGATATTTGTTTGATTCCACTAACAAGTCGGATGAGAAAATTCGGATGATAACCTACTGAATGAGCACCTAATGAGGGCGAGAGAGCAACTGTTATGTAATAGACGGAACGTGCGAATGGTGCGCATCCAGTAGGTCATCCGTCTGTTCTCATCCGACCTAGTGCCTGTTTGATTTGCAGTCTTCGCTTCTCGCGCTCCGTCCGAGGAGAAGAAGCCGAAGAAGGAGATGAAGGAGGAGGAGGAAGGAGAGCAGCCGGATGAGATGGAGGAGCCGATGGTGAGAGATTGATGTTGTGAGAGGAGTAGAAAGGCGAGGCAAAGTTTCCTTTCTTAACCTCAACACGAATAGATCATCTTACATTCAGTGCTGCGTCCGTTAAATGATTCGATTCTTTCTGAAACCATTCAATTAGTCGACTATTCAGATGCAGTCGGAGGCGGAGCACCACGAGATGATGATGGCACGGATCGCCTGTCTGCTGTGTCGGAGGTACGGTAGAAGAGGTATTGATTGGCAGAGTTGGCACTGTGCAAGATGGGGATCTTCCTGGTTATCTGCGGATGCGAGCGGAGTTCAAGAAAGTGATGCGAAGCTGGGTAGTGGTTATCCTGCGGCGTTGAGGAATAAATAAATGTATTATTATTTGCAGAGCGTTCAAGGACGTGGACTCGCTGGACAAGCACTGCGAGAAGAGCGATCTGCATCTGGTTAGCTAATTATGTTAAATAATTAATTAATTGCTTTCGTTATATAATTTATTCTAACGTAGTGCATCGCTTTAATGAGCATTGCGTTGGTAGATGCTCGCAATTAGATTGAATTCAGGGAAAGCGAGGCAACTAATTTGGTAGAAACAACACTAGCATCCCGTTGACTAGATGACGCGTTCTTAGTACTTTGTGCACGAGTTGGCGCTAATCAGTGTGAGATTTGTTCCCAGCATAATCAACGGATCATGTTGCAGACGAATCTGAAGGAGTGGAAAGAGGAGTGTGACAAGGCGTACGTCGCCACCAGTGATGGAAAGGAGACGGAAGGAGGAGGAGGAGGTGGAGAGTATGGTAAGGGGGAAGTGACTACCGTAGTAGCATACTGTAGCTTTTATCAATTGTTGCTGATTTTGTGTACGAACTACGATTTGGTTTCACATGAACTGCAAATTGGCAATTTGCAGTTCAGTTCATGCAGTTCAAATTGAAATTGCGTGCTTCAATGCATCGTCATACATTAATATGATCGAGATAGGCAATTTCAGCTGGCCCATGTTCTTAAAAAAAAATCTGTTTGTGAATTGCTCGCTTCAGAATTCTTTGATGTCCCGAGCACATTGAGGTTGTATGATGAATTGCTCTTTTACTCTGAGAAATATACCAATCAACTACTTCCTTCAGCCGCTTCGACCTCTGCGCCCTCGTCGTCGTCCTACCCGCCCGCTACCAAGAGCGACAATGATCTTTGATCTCTTTGATTTTTGAGCAATATAGTTTGGTCTCGTAATAATATTTAGCTGGTGAACACACTCTTTCCTGTCAATGGTTCTTTTCGCTGTTATGCCGCATCATTAATTTAGTGTTCATTGACTCCCTTTTCGAGCAATTTTACCGAATCACATTTTTCAGTTTTATCTCTCTCTTAATAAAGGCTCTCTGTCCCCACAAAAAAACGAGTTTTGCTTTCCAAGCTTTCTATGCACATAGTATGCAGTCTCACTGTATAAAGACGTTCCCTATTTTACTTGATTTATTTATTGATAATTATCGTTCAAAGTCGATAGTGATACCTTTCCGAATCCATCATGACTCCAATCGATGCCAGTGGGTGAGGAAGGGTGTTGTGCCCTCTGGCATAGCCCCAACTCTTGGCTCCCGATCTTTGAATCTCGGAAGATTCCGATCTGGATCGGATACGTTTCCGTTCTAGTGGCCGTTCGCTCGTCAATCATTCTCACTGTGTTCTCGCGTTGCATTCTCTTTTCTTATCGCTCTACTTTTTGTCTAATTGTCATTAATTGATTAATCCCCTTTATCATCAGATGTCCCGTCGAGAGGATCTCCTCTCGGGAGCCGAGTACCTCGCCTCCATCTACGGAACGGAGAAGGACAAGGTAAGGCTGTCTAGAAACACAAAGCCCATTGTCCTATTTTCGTGCATGGCCTGTTTTAATGGGGCAGTAATTAGTATATTGCAACTGAAAAAGAATACGTGATTGGTTAGAAGTGTTTCTGAAGGATATTGGTGGATTATCATCGAATATGGGAAATTTGGATGTAAAGAACTGAATAACCTCGCCCTTGCATGTGATCTGCTCCTTCTACTTCAAGATCGGCGCCTGCAGACACGGCAGCAAGTGAGTGTTTATACTAATAATTATTATTATAGTTATCGTAGTTAATCACAGTCCCATAATTGCTCATAGAGAGTTCGATAATTTTGTATTGAGTTAGTGCAGAGGGAATGTGACTGGGGCAAGAACACGTAAACATGAAGGGTCTTTGTTTTCGATATTATGCAAGTTTACCCGTCTCTCTCCAGATGCTCTCGCACGCACAACGTGCCGACGTTCTCGCAGACGGTGCTGCTCAAAAACCTCTACCGCAACCCCATCGTCGACCCCCGAATGGTGAGTGGGAGACGGTCAAGGTGTTTCCTTGTTTTGTGAGTCTCCGCCACTTCGTGGCTCCGTCGCAACTTTTTCTTTCACTGCTATCCACACGAACCTTTCCACACATTGCCATCGAGATAGTCCCCACGATCCATTGAAAATTATGAACGCAGTCCGATTTTTAAGATTTGTGAAGTTGTTCAGTCGCTCGCCCGAGTCATTTGGTTGAGATTACGTCGTATTGCGTAATCACTATGAAATGTATGCAATTTTTGAAAATTTTAGTCACGGGAATTTTGTTTGGTGGTTATCCCGAGAGATTTGGTCGAGTTTGAGGTGAATACGGTGTGAACAGAAATTTCTTCATGTTGCGTCATCACTATGTAATATGCAATTTTTTGAAAAAGATTTTCATGGGAAGTCATACGGTATCGGTGATGGGCTTGGGGAACCAGTTTTAGGCCAGTTATAGCGATTTTTCAAAAGCGTGACAGACGTTAGTCACAAACAAACAAACAAACAAACAGACAGACAGACACTAAGATATGTTACTTCTCAAAAAAACAAAACAAAAGTAGGGTTGGTGAAATCGGGTTTGTTCGGTAATCGAGACAAATCGAGATAATACGGTAATTTGTCTCGATTTGTCTCGAGTACCGGTCGGAATCTCGATTGCGAGACTCAACTCTCGAGACGCGCTCGAGACTCGAGACAATTCGAGACATTCGAGACAAATCGAGACACTCATCACCAATTCGACTCCCGCGCCCAGCAGTTCGATTTTTGCTGACTTTATTTCTTTCGCACAATGTTTCTAAATTGAAATAGCCTCGTCAAAAATGTGCAAAAGGGTATTCACAGCTCTCAGGAGTCGAAAATGAGTAGGCAAAAATCGTACTGCCGAGAGCAGGATTCGAACTGCCGACGAGTGTCTCGATTTGTCTCGAATTGTCTCGAGTCTCGAGCGCGTCTCGAGCGTTGAGTCTCGCAGTCGGGTTGACCGACCGGGTTCTCTCAATTGTCGGACGTCTCGACTTTTTGTCTCGAGTCGAGACTGAGAGTCGGTGTCTCGACTGTCTCGGCTCGGTTTGCCCAACTCTATTCTCAAGTAACCAATATTAGATGCGTGATGAGGGGTGTTGGTAGGATACTAATCGATGACCCATCCCTCCTGCAGGCGGACGCGTTCAATCGCGCGGGCGAGAAGAACAAGGAGGAGCAGGAGTACTTTGACGACTTCTTCGAGGAGATCTTCTCCGAACTGAACAACAAGTACGGAGAGGTACGGTAATCTGAGATTGTTTGATTTGATAAGAGGAGATGCGGTATTTATGTGTTCTGTACTAGGCTAATTCTAGTCACTCAGTTTCTTGTTCAGTGATAGAGTTTTCATTTTTCGATAATCAATTCTCTTCCCTCATCAGATCGAGGAGAAGAACTAGGTTATTTATGTTTGCGCATGCATCTTATAGCATCACTTATCCATTTCCACTCAATTTGCTTCTTGCATCGGTTTGCAATAATGATTAGATCGCTTATCAATTTTTTCTCAGATCGAGGAGATGAACGTGTGCGAAAACATCGGCGAGCACATGATCGGCAACGTATACATCAAGTTCATGGACGAGACCAGCGCCGACAAGGCCGTCGCCGATCTGAATGCGAACAGATGGTACGGTAGGGTTACGGTAGTTGAGTGGTTAGGAGAGATTATCGCACACAAATCAGCTTATTTTGCGAACCGTTGTTATGAAGAACACTTGAAACATGAGCTAGTTCATGATAAGCAAACGAATTCGCCTCATCAGGTTCAACGGGGAGCCGATCTACGCGGAGCTGTCGCCCGTGACGGACTTCCGCGAGGCGTGCTGCAGACAGTACGAACTGGGAGGATGCAACAAGGTACGGTAGAGGGGAGGGGTATTAATTGATTGATGGAAGTTGGAGTTTTGTTGAGAACCATTATTTCGGTGATCATTAGGGTAGTGTAGATTGCCAAAGAGTGTATGTGCGTGGCGAAGCGGGAATCAGTTTGCATACGAACGTTTGTGATCGTCAGTCTCATTTAGTTGCGCCGATTTCGACAGCACTTGCGCACAAGGCGAAACGGGAGTTGTGCGGGTGCCTTAACACTAATTTTATCGATAAATTTATCGATTGCAGGGCGCGTTCTGCAACTTCATGCACGCCCGCAAGGTAGGAAATTCGAAGAGTGTTTTTTTTGGGATTGGGGCTCAAACATTATCAAATTTTGCGATACCAGTGAATAGATAAGATAGCGATGAAGCTGGGATGGTTATGGTGAATGTTGATAATTCAGTTCGATTTATATTTGTGAAGTATTATTAATATTGTTCCAGATACTTCTCGGGAGGCGGAGGCGGTGGTGGCGGAGGAGGAGGACGCGACAGAGACCGCGGAGGAGACAGAGGAGGATGGGGGGTGAGTGAGGGGAGGAGGAGAACCTTGTTGTGGGAAGAAGGAAGCGCTTAACACGGGTCTCCTGTAAAAACGTAGGAACCTGTACGACAGTAAAAAATATTTTGCCTTCGAATCGTCCAAGCATACTTCGCCTAGGTGTAATGAGGCCAACGAGAACGCTCATTCACTTTGTTTCTCGAAATTTGCATATCTACGTGACTTTTTGAATTACAACTTCAAAAGGCTGAATCTCGCTTCGTTTTTGACCTACTGAGTTCTAACTTATTCCAATCGATTCGTATTGTCATTGCCTTCATTTTACTTCTCAGTGATCACATTGAAAAACGCCATTTTTCATGAATTCTTAAATTCCGAAAAACTATTTTTGTGCATACATTATGCAAATTATCTCGAAAATTAATGATAGGGAGTGGATGACGGAAGTGAGGATGGATTGATGGTGGGTAGCGCGAAGGGTTATTGTGGGAGTTGGGAAACGCTGAAAATATTACGGATGATTGGTGGATTGTGAATTTTTGGGTTTTCTATGGCAAGGAAAATAATGATTGATAACGTAAGGATTGAGTGTTTGTATGTGAAATGTTGGAACTTAAAACGTTTGTGTGTAACAGCAACTAATAATATTTTAAAAGTAAATACATATTATCTCAGTGCAGAGGCGGAGGCGGCGGCCGTGACGGCGATGATCGTCGTCGCTCGGGCTTCGGAGGAGGAGGAAGAGGAGGTGGAGATAGAGAATACGGAGGAGGTGAGGGAGGGGTGGAACATGTTATTCGCAAGCTAGATCGAAGTTGCTAGAAATGGACTTCACGATTCGAGCAATTGTAAACTCCACATGACATTGATGATACAATCGACAAGGTTTCTGATTTGAAAATATTATCTTGCTCATCAGGCTACGGCGGCGGCGGAGGAGGAGGAGGCGGATACGGTGGTGGAGGCAGAAGAAGATCCCGCTCCCCCAGAAGATAAGCCACGCCCACTCACTCCCGAGGCCAAGCCCTCTCGAAGAGGCCCCACCCATTTCCCACCAAACTCCCTACCCCTATTCCAGTTACCCACCCGTATCTCATCGTTCTGTTTTGCTAATCGTGCAAGCTACCCCGTAATTTACAAACACACGAATAATCGCTGTTCTTTTGCATTCCAAATGTTGTGGAAAGGATAAAAGGATGGATTGAATTGAGAATGTGCGTGAACTATTTGAGAGGGGAGGGAGAATGATCTGATTGTGAATTGTTTGAGAGTCGTTTGTTTGAGAAGGATGCTGTTACGTTCACTTTATTTTGTAACTTTTCGTATTTTGGTGCTTTATACGAATAAACTTTTCAAGGGAAGCCTTCGTTTCAGTGAGGGGGGTGAATTTGTGGCTCTATTGATATTTCTGCTATTGAGAAGTTCGTTGACTGATTGTGTGAGTCATTGGATATGACATGTGACGAACCTGTGAAACACACTTGTCAGGTGTTCAAAATCGTGAATGGTTGTAGGTGGAGATAGATTGTATATTTTTTAAAATATGTTTATTATTATTGAAAATCAGGGAGTCGCGCGGGTGCCTCTCGATAGCAACGACCGTCGCGTTATGGATATGCGGGAAGGAGAGACAGATGGTCGGAAGGAGGAAGAAGAGGGAGACGAGAGACAAGAGAGAAGGGAGGAGGAGAGAGTCTTCAGTTGAGAATGGGACTCATGCCTGGTGTGGTTGCTGAATAAAGCTTATGCGTGTTATCTCATTCTCGCTCACCTTTCGCAGATACAATGATGGGAAAACCTGTTTGTGCCTAATTAGGGAATAAAAGTCTGTGTACTGGTTCTTAGGAACAAGACGAGGTTGAATTCTGGTCTTTCTCGCTTCATATCTTTCCCCGCTTTTCCCGCTTTCCGGTTGATTTCTCTCATCTTGGGTCGATGGGCTTTCTCCCATCTCTTATGTAATTGTTACTCTTTGTAAAGGCCGACAGAAAGCATAATTAAAGTGTAGGTCCCGGGGTTCGTCTAATTTCCGATAGTTATGTTTCGGAAGGGCAGTGCACATTCTTCCTTTCCCTCCCAAACCCCATCACAGTCCAAGAGATTAGGAAAATAATAAGAAGTAGAAAGATTGTTATGTCAAAATAGCACATTGACTCCTGAAAAACCGGAACCATATCCAATCACTTCTCTAACTCTTATCAAGTCGAATATCTTCGAAACCTGAACTCATTGCGATTTTGTAACTGCATATTTATCGAGTACAGTGGAAATTCGATTTGAGTCTGGAATGACGCGACAACGATGAACTTCGCAAGCAGCTAATGTGGTTAGCTAAAGAAAGTATGAATTTTTCATGATTGAATACACTAGTAACGAATTCAATTGAACACAAATGGATGAAAAAAATCAGTTATTCTTCACGAGGCCTTTCATCTCGCTGACTTCAGGAGTGGGCGAGGGCCAGAGTTGGCGGCACAAAGGGCATTTCGCAATCTGGAATCGATAATTGATTGATGTTGTTACCTGTATTCGCAAGCTTCAACACTTTTACCCAAAACGATTCACCTTGCAACGATTTCATCATCTGTTTTTCACAATGAAAGAGAACGAGCAGATACGCTACGCACCAAGGAGTATTGGTACTTGTCTAGTTCTCCGGAAGAGTGTCTATCCACCATCCACCCCGACCACCAACCCTGCGCTTGGAAAATTTTTAATAGGAATGAGTGAAACTCAACCATTCTTCCGGGGAACTAGACAAGTGCCGGAGTATTGACTATCATGGACACTCACCTCATCATCCGAATTCGCCTTCGATGAACGATACCAACGATTAGAGCATCTGAAATTCCGAAGTTTCCAGATGTCAATTCAACTCCTTGATAGCGTTCAGGATGACGATCATTTCTTTTCACGATCCAACTCAGCTATCCGAACTCTTAAATATCTCACTTCCTGCATCCGATGAAGTTGGCACAGTGCACGCATCCGACCGGATCCACGACCTGAAGAATAAAGTAGGAAACCGATCGAATGAATACTGCCTACCGTATCCTCCGCACACAGCGTGCACGCACCGTACTCTGTAGTCCGGAGCAGACTCTCTGCAAAGGTGTTCGTTACCCTCCATAGATTATCAGATGTATGGATCCGTGATATCGTGAGCTCTGGTTAGAAGAAAACCTATTTTACTTACTGTTATCTCGCTCCTCCCGATCCTCCTTCTTGCGTAGCTTCTCTTCAGCGAGCTGAATGGATCTATGTTATTTTTGTTGTTGTTGTTGTTGTTGTTATTGTTGTTGCTGTTGTTTTAGTTTGAATGTTTTTATCAGATCAAAAAATATAAATACCTTTGCTGCAGCGTTCTCCTCTACGTCGACCAGTACGAATCTGAAAAGAATCGATGATGACAAAGAGTTTACCGAATCGAACAAACTTCCAATTGTCGCTGTCTGCTTGTGCTTTCATTTCCCAATCTTTCCAATGTTTTCCCCAGGTGACAGGCGTAATATCAAGTGAGAGAAAAACTAACTCTTCTCCCTCGTCATCATCACTGCTCTCCTCCTCCTCTTCCACTCCCGGTTCGTAATCATCCGTGTCTTCGTCAGAGAAGTCTCCGCTCATTAGATTTCTCAGTCTGCAAAGCGTATACTTCACCCAGCTTGAACCTTTTCATCATGGTCGCTGTACAGTTTACTGCATTCTACATCGAAATGATTCTTAAAACGAAGATGAATATGATCTCGAACTCTGAATGAACTGACACATCTCTGTAGGAAGGCTCGCTTCCAGCCTCACTATTTCCCTCCTGATACTCTTCATCAGCATCTTCATCCTCATCATCCATCGATTCACACTCGTTATCACTCCCATCAGAGCTCGCAGATTCCGAAGCTGAATCATCTTCTTCATCTCCCATCTCGTCCTCTGCCTCTCCATCGAAATCGGAATCGTCACTCTCCTCTTGCATCGTCTCATCGAGAGAGAAGAGACTGAAAAGAGCATTGTCTAGATGAACTATAGATTGCCAACTACATATTTAATAGAGTTCGGAATGCGGGTAACCATCTCTCCATGTCACACACTGTTACCGGCCAGAGAGGCGAGAGAATGTGTGAAATGAAGATACTTCTACCCTAATTTCGAACTCTAGTTCAGAAGATAATTCGTTCTCGAAATAAGTTGTTCGATCGGCTCACAATTTGAGGTACTCGGGATCCCTGTCGTCCTCTCCAATATCGGCCATTAGATCCTGTACTTCTCTCTGCAACTTTTCATCTTCCGTGAGTACTTGACCGGGTTGCAGCTGTGGACTGGGAGAGACCCTCGCGGCTCTGCGGGATGAAGAGGAGGTACCGGCTCTGGAATGAAACGTTTGTCACTTGGTTCTAGGAGAAGGAGGCAACCATCTTCCTCGAATGTTTTGTATGCTTCTTCCATCACTCATACCTCTCTCTGGCTTGAAACTGCTCTCGCGCCTGAAGCATCAGTTGGTTCTGACGACTGGTAATGCTGCAATGTATTGCGTTCCCTCTTACATTATTTCCACAGCCTACGAATATTTAGACAGTTTTTCGTCGATTTGACATGTAACTCGACTAATAACTCACTTTCTCGTCCCAGGAGGCGGCGTTCGCAGCACACGCCGTCTCCTGCCTGCACCTGCTGCAAGAGAGGAGATGGATGCTGCAGCTGCAGTGGACGATGAAGAGGCAGAAGCTGCACGTCGAGGAGTTGCTCTGCAGAGGGGTTGATATTAATCGATTTTTACGAAACATTCGACTAATTGACAATTTTTTTGAGAAACGATGCAAGAGATAGTTCACTTTCTGATACTCTGCGACGCGGTTCTCTGCGTGCGTCGCAGTCTGTCAGTTGAGGCTGCAGATGAGGATGCTCCTGCAGCTGCAGATGACGTCGAGGGTGATGCTCCAGCTCGGTTTCCGCGTCGTGGCGCCATTTATTACCTGGGCAACAGGAGAAAATAACGATATGACTGCATTAGGGCGTACGACTGATTGCACCTAAGAGGTTAAAAAGCGTGAGCTGTTGCGAGATAAACGTGATTCAGAAACTAGGAACGATATCATAATTTCAACACGATGGGAAAGATATTTCGAAAGGGTTAAATGAAGTTCTGTCTTCGCGCACTCGGGCGCGTTCAAACTTGTCAACATGAGTTGCGTAGACAGACGCAACGACTAATACAGTATATTGGGAGTGTGAGTTATTGGAAACTGACTTTCCATCTACAACGGAATACCGATGATTGTGATTTTAGTATTTCTATTTGCAACATTTGCTAGTGAACTTGTTCTTTCTGTGAATAGGCATCATATTCCAGTGATGAACGCTCATTGAAAGTAGAAAAGTCGTACCTCGTCACAAACTTGGTGTCCATACCGTACGCATTCCTTCCGTTAATAGTCCCCTGCGGCATAAGGAACAATTTTTGGCCCTGGCAACCTTTCTCTTCGATTATTTCCCGGGAACTGCGCTAGTCATTACTATTCCGGCGTAGGTTGGCCATAATGGTCTCAAAACCCGTTGCATTTGCTCGTTATCATCCAGAGGCCCGGTTGAAAGAAATTGTGGCTTGGTTTCACTCTAGCATCTGAGCGGTTACTCACTTGTTCATTGCATAAACTTCAAACCAGATGGCGCCTCGCTCGAGACGAGGCGGCGCTTCCACAACGACCATGCAGCTGCGCTCTTCCTCGACGGCGACGTCATCATCAACGGGCAGGAGCAGCAATCGATCCGCCGCCGTCGAAGCCCGCACGAGAATTGCTACGATGACCGCGAGAAGGACAAGAGGACGGGGAGCGACAGTGAGAACTGCAAGGCCGACATCAACTGCCGTCAGGAATGGGCCTTGGGCTTTTTGGAGTGGGCCGACCAATTCGGCATTTCGCGCCATAACGGCTCATGAGTGAGTGAATACAAGCTGACTTAAGATATGTTCATGCAATCAGTCAATCGAGATGTGACACTAGGTCGGATGAGAACATTCGGATAACTTAACCATTTGCATATCCCGTCCATTTCATAACAGTTGTTCTCTCTCCCTCATTAGGTGCTCATCCAGTAGGTTGTCATCCGAATGTTCTCATCCGATCTAGTGCCTGACATGTACTGATACTATTACATAGAGCGAAAGTTTCAAAGCTTTGTCGCAAATGGTTCATCGATATCTTTCAAGGGGCACGGTCAAGAGCAACGACTCCGAATACGATGAAGACACAGAGGATGAGGAAGTGGAGTGAGCTTTTCGTTTTGGAATTTATTTGATTATGAGGGACTCTCTTGGCTCTGGAAGTTCATACTATAATCAGTCAAAGTTGCCTCTCACAGATTCAGATTTATTCTGGCTGGTATGAGTGAATGATGCCAAGAGTCTCTCTAATCGCATCATTATTCAGATACACTCCAGACTGCAGTAGTGATGAAGAGGACGAAGAGATGGAGGTGAGGAAGAGATTCAGAATAATGCTTTCGCCATTCCTCTCGGAATCCCACGATCTATGAAGAGTAGCATAATTGCGTTCCGAAAGTAGATGAGCATGAATAGTTGGGTTTTCGTTGCAGCGACTAGAAAACCACAGCACCTTCAATTTCAAATCGCATGATGCAGCAATTATGTCGATCACTTCAGGAACTTGAAAAGAAACTTCGCGAGGAGGAGGACCAAGAAGAGGAGGACGAAAGTGAGCTTGTTTTTCCATGCAAAGCCAAGTCGAATACCACTATTCAGAGGACATTCACCGCACGGCAGAGTACGGACCGTGTACAATCTGCTCGAAGGAAGAGGTGAACAGCTTTTGTGCAATAATCATACATCATCAACTAATATTGATCTACGGAGGAAGTCTTTGTTGTTAACATGTGAAGATTAACTTTGTTCCCTCACAGGTAGCTGGACCTGTCTTCTGCAGGCACTGCAGCAACTTCATTGGCTGCTTCAAGTGAGTTTTGGGCCGTCATATACTTTTTCAATGATTTGTTTCTAACTAGCAACTTGAATTTTCTCCTTCGAGCCATCATGAAAATCTACGAATCGATGCTCTTGCAGATGCAGCAAGCGATGGCATCGCATGTGTCGCAGTCGAACGTTGTACGAAGGAGTACGTTTTGTGCTTCCGTGTTCATCACTTCATAAATCATGAAATATTAGCTTCAGTTCGACCTTTCGCCTTAGAAAATGTATTTCACGATTCACGGATATTAGGAGTTGTTCGTGAAATTGAACCCACTACAGGAGCCCGATGACTTCTCCGGTTCGTGCCCATTCTGTCGAGCTGAATGGGACGAGGCCTATCCTGATGTCATCCGACCTCGGAAGGGTTATAATGAATAGATCAATTGGCTAGACTATTGCTTTGCCATACATAGACCTGATGCGTATACTTCTTATCTACCTTTGCTCGAACCCACCAAGAATGCGTGGATCTTACTCTTAGTGATTCAGTGTAATCCCTATTAATACCACTTCTCCATTGACTCTCCATTTAGTGGTATTTGCATGTCACTTTGATGCCATTTTCTGCTATTGCATCCATAGAACACAATCGCTTTATATATGCCCATGTTCTTCTGATTATCTAGACTGGTGTATGCAGTTCTCAGAACTTGCCCACTTTTCATTTTTAGCCCTTTTAAGAACCAGTGTAATTTAATGAGTATTCTCCCTGTGATGAATTGTATGTATATGTCTTGTTGATGAATCTCTTTCTCAAATTGATTTAGAAAGTCGATAGATTGCTTTACATTCAGACACGCACATGAAAAACTAGATGTTTCGTTCAATCACATGAAAACTACTTGGAAATGAATTTAAAAAGATCAAACAAGAATCCTCAAGCGATTTCTCATCAGAATCTGGATCGGTCATTGAATAGGCATGCCCTGAGGCAGGGATTGGATATCTTTTTGACCCATTGGCTGTCCGGACAGTCAGTGCCTAGAGTGCTTGGCGCGTACTTTTTCGAATGCGCGCAAGTTGCTAAACTGTTCAACTGCCGTTCACCATCTTTTCCTCAAAAACGAACTCATAAATGGTCCAACTCGAGGAAGATTCTCGCGGACTCGCCGACCAGCCAGATGATATCATCAGGAACATCATCAGGATGGAGAATGCACCGCTCCTCACCATGAGACTGGTGGGTTTATTTTTTCAAGTCGTGCAAGACCAAAAATCAGTAAAAGAAAAAAGAGAAGTCAATCACAGATCTCTCCTCGATGGAATCTCCTCGTTCTGGAATACCTTGATCAGCTGACAAAGTGTGCGCGACTGAAGAGTGTGGATGTATCCAGTGCGGAGAAAGAGGAGAACACGATAAGGTTAGTTCTAGTTCAAGAGTCACGAAACACTTTGATGAAAACTCGATTATTCCAGTGTGAAGGCTATTTTCGACGACTCCCTCAAGCACCATTACGGATTCATTTTCAGCGATTGGAATAAGCCTATCACCCATCTCAATAAGGTAAGTGAAATCACTAGAATTTCCCAAAGAGTTGAGTAACGAGGTGACCACATTCCAAATTCGCTGGCTTTAGACACGCGAGGTGCGCTCTGTTCCTGTTCAATTGCTGTCGTTCGAACAGTGGGTGATAATCGGAATTTTCTACTTCTTCGTTGTCTGCACTACTATTCCCGTTTGTATGGAGCTTCAGGCATATTATATTTGAAAGCAAATCAAAGAATCTCTTCTTCCAGAGAAAGATCGACATGTTCCCGGCAGCAATCCTCATCTTCTTTCTCTTAGTTATCATCTCAACCGCATACGTCCTCTACGATTGGTGGTCGAGGCAGAAAACGATCAACGATCTGCTCTCCCACGTATTTTCGAGCGAATCGAAGATCGAAACTCTCATTCTGACCAGACTGACTGACGATATGTCAAGCATCATCAAGAAAACTCTTGGCAAGGCTCGAATCGATAGTCTGGTGGTCGTGGGCAATCATAACTGTGAGACGATAAGGTGAGAAAGTTCTGGAGATGTCTAAAGTGGCTTGAAAACAAATCATTGGAGAACACTGAAGAAACGGACATGCGCAGAGGTTAAATCTATCCACATCTTTTCAGTGAATTAATTCTTCTTTTCGCGCGCGAGTGCAATTTACGTCAAGTATTGATCAAGAACTGTGATAGCTGCAGACAGGGTTAGATTAAATATTTGTACATTCGTCAACATCAATTCACTGTGAATTTGGTGGTCTCATTTCGTTCTCCATACACTTCAATGGCGTAATCTCCGTATTTCAGGTGAACTCTCCGTGGATTTGAGAAAATCTAGAGTTAATGTGGCCTACGAGTAAACAAAATACACATTTCGATTCAAGATCGAGGCACATCGTTAATTCCATGAACAATGAAACTTTATTTACGTTCTCGTAAACTTTTCAACTGTCCCTTATTTCCTACAACAGTCTAGCAGCAACAACGGCTAGGAGAGCAGTGAGAGTGAGAGAAGCAGCACTTCGCTTCGGGTGATCGGCATCGTCTGAAAGATAATAGCTGCACTATAACTCTCGGGCTTTCTCAAATCTCGTGCATCAAGCAAGTTTAAGTGGAACAGATAACAAGTTATGATAGATTCGTGTTGGAAAAGTGAAGTGGCAACTCACAGATAATTCCATCGAGGAATGCTCTAATCTGGTCTCTGGCGGCATTCAGTCCTTTCGGTTCGTTGTCGTAGGGAGGATACATGTCAGAACAGTGAGCAGCGCCTGAATTGAAGGATCGTTATGATACAGTATTGCTTTTAATAAGTTAAACCGACCCTCGATAACGACGGGTACGATATTCTTTGTCTTGTCCGCTGTGTAGTACCCGAGAGAGCTCCAGGGGTCGAATTTGCCATTGGGAAGACAGAGATTCGTCGCATCGAAATCGTCCAGACCTCCGTAGTATTGCTGCAAAATCATGGTCAGTGCTCGATTACAGCGCCAACACACAACAAGTATAAGCGTTACACAACACCCTAACACAATTCTGAATGAAAGGCGAACACTTGATAAATGGCTACCCACCGTGGCTGCTCTGTTGTTGTCTCTGGCCAGCGACGCACTCATCGAATCCTCCCCGAACATGTCAATGCACATGTCGTAGAAGTAGCTGAGATGAATCAACTCGAAGATACATAGCACTCATCATAGCGTGAAAAGGAATACACAATTCCATTCAACGTGGATGATGATTAGTTAAATCATGAGGTTTACAAACAAGAATCGCAGCCAGAACAAGCTCACTTCATGGGCAGCGTCGATCCGAAGATAGTGTCTCCATCAGTCGTCTGCAGCCAACCCATCTCGTTGCAGCACAGCCACATCCAACTGAGATTAATAGATGCTTAATTAACTAATTAGCTAATTAGGCTATTCACAAATTGATAATTGATTGTTCACCCTCTGTCCTCATTCCCGCCGTCTCCGAGCTTGTCGTAGTCCGTCTCTTGCATGTCCTGAAGTTGAGATTGTGATCAAAATCTTGCTAGTCTACGTTTTTTTGTTTCGGAAATGTTTCAATTGACTCGATAACTCATCAAAGCAACATCACTACTATTTACCTTGATCATATCGGCATAGCTGTTGGGGAAGGTCTCGATGTCCACTCCGTTCCAGTACTTGTTGAACCACACGAGAAGGTCCCACACGTTGTCCAGCAGGTCCTGAATATGATAATGTTAGCATCCGCGTATGCGAAACATAATCAGGTCAGTCGCATCGATCAAGATAGTATTCTAAAGATAGCAAAGCATCTCAAACCTGATCCTGGTTGTTGTAGATGCGACACAGCTGCTCAGCCGTAGCGTAGTTCTTTGTTTTGTCGCTCTGCAAATCGTATTTTGAAGATCTTTTAATGCATTAAAAATTAGTAAAGTGGATGAAATGGAAAAGGTAATGAATAAACATACCGATCCATCATAAGTGTATTGGATCATTCCCTGATGCGCATCGTACAGATTGGCGAAGAGATTGTTGATGTCAGCCTTGGTCGTTTTGTCGTCGAACGGAGGGTCCAGTCTGAGAGGACATATTAATGATTAATTGGTAGTGAAAGCTGATTAATAAGCCAACCTGAGCTTCTTGTTCAATGTCTGTCTGCCCTCTTTCGTGAGAGACAGCTGCTGCATTTGATCGAAGGATTGACGAACCAGTTCGTCACAACGCAGGTTCTTCTGGAATCAGAATCAGTAATGCACGTTCATATCTCCTTTCCCATGAAGAAGCAGATATCTAAACAATGAAACATACCTCATTTTGAATGGGTGTGTTCGTGAGAACGTACTGGACCACGTCCGCGTATTCTGCAGTATTTAAGATTAAAAGCATTGAAGTATGCATTTTAATCAATTCAAATGATTACGGTAGAAGTCCAGTGCGTAGTTGAGTGGGGCGGAGCTGCACACTCCTCCCGCAGTAAGTTCGGGGTACTTTGACCGGAACATGGCACAGAGGGCTCCTGAATAACACAGCGGGCTCAAAGCACCACGAAGTTGTAGAAGTCACAACGAACGCACCAGGGTAGGATCCACCGAAAGTGATCCACTTCGGGTTCTCGTACTTGTACTTCTGATTCATAGCAGTGATGAAGTAAGCCAGATCGGCCATAGCTTGCTCGGTAGTGAGTAGACGAAGAGACGAAGTCTTCATGTCACTGAAAGGAATCTCGTTTCGCACGGCGTCTTACCATTTCACTCGATTTCGTGGCTCTTATCTTTGAACTCTACTAAGGACTAGCGTAATGCAATTAAGATTTCGCTCTTCTCTCACTGCGGAGAATATCTAAAGAAGGTCCTTTGAGGAATTGTATCAAAAGTAACAAGCTCTCTAACTTGATGGGTCTGCTGTCTCCGAAGAATCGATGTTCAACATCGAAGACGATAGCTCCGAACTGTTTTGCGTACTGCATGATCATCACGTTGTCGTCACCCGACCACTTGGCTGGCTCGCGACCTGAGAAAGTACTCATCACAATCTGAACTATAGATTAGACACTAGTCTACAACTCTAACCTATCAGCGATTACCCTATCTCATTGCATTAGCTGCTTCTTCAAAGATTATTACCTTCTCCTCCAATCATGAGGAAGATGATATCCTGTCCACCGGCCAAGTCACGATCTCGATGGATTGGATTGTAGTAGACTCGCTGGTCCCAGAGACGCTGCAAAGCAATCATTCAAACCCTACCTTGACAATGAGCTATTATTGTAACTGCATTGGCTATTGATCTACATTACATACCTGATCAAGCGGATCGAAGTGGTCGAATTTCTGAGCGAACGTGGTGAGAGTCTGTCCGGGGAAGAGAGTGTCTGCACGTGAGTCGAGATGGAAGGGAGCGTTGACGAAGCCACCTAGATGTGAAGTAGTCTCTTCTTAGATCCTCTTTTTGATATCGTAGTCAATTCTATTCACAGTTACATTTATTTACAATTTTTTAGAAAGATTGTTCTGAGAAAGATCAAATCACCAGGAGGTCGTCCATTCATCCATTTCGCAGCAGCAATCGCCGCTACTACGAGTAGAAGGCACGCAGTCCTCATGACGTCTCTTCTCACTGGAGAAAAAGTGAGAAGAAGCGTGTCCTTCCTTATCACTTATCATCACTTCGTTTCCCTTCCCATGTAATGCTCTTATCGGCTTGGGTGAGCAACATGGGGCGTGCAATGAGAACCGATCATGGTTTTCTGCGTTTATCAGGCTTATTCATATCTGTGCACCTCAATCGTTTACTTTCTGGCTGTCATGACAATGAAAAAAGAATGAGATCAAACAAGAGCTTTATACATTTATTAAATTTACAAGAGAGCCGCGAGAAGAGAGACGACGAGCAGGAGAGTGAGGGAGAGGGAGGAAGTGGATGCGCGAGGATGATTGGAGTCGTCTGAAAATACTCCATTTCGTCTGAGTTGAAGGTTTGAACAGTTGAAGTCTGAAGTCTGAGTTGAAGGTTTGAACAGAACAGAAGGTTTGAACAGAAAAGTTGAAGGAAAGAAGAAGAAGGAAGGAAGGCCCTTTTCATTTCCCATAGTACATGTATGAAATGATGAGATGATCCTATTTCGAAAAAGATGAAAGAACAATCATACAGATGATTCCTGAAAGGAAGTCCTTGATCTGCTGCCTGGCTGCGTTGAGGGCCTCTGGCTCTCCATCGTACTGCGGGTACATGTCAGAGCAGTGAGCCGCGCCTGACGATTATTGATGATATTTAAAATTCAAAGCTAAAATCTGAATTACGAATGAACAAGCGAAGGTTCAAGCTGAACACACCCTCGATAACAACGGGCACGATGTTCCTCGTCTTATCCGCATTGTAGTATCCGAGTGCACTCCACGGGTCGAATTTGCCGTTGGGCAGACAGAGATTCGTCGCGTCAAAATCGTCAACGCCGTTCCACGAGTCGACTACGGCTCTGACATTAACCTCTTTCGTTTCGTTTCTAGATTCAGTACGTGATTGTACAATTGCATGAAACATGCAAACCCCATGAACCTCATGATATTCCCAAAATACCGACATTCAATCAAAAAGGAAAAGTACCGACCTGTTCCCATCTCTTACGTATGATGCATTGATCGCCGGCCCGAACATGTCAGTACACATGTCGAAGAAGAGACTGAAACCAGTTCCTTTGCAAAATGAAAGCCTGAATTCAGTGCAGAGAAAGTTCAAAGGTAAAAGCGAGAACACGAGAACAACAACAGACTTGATGGGGATGGTGGATCCAAAGATGGAATCTCCATCGGTTGTCTGCAGATATCCCATCTCGTTGCAGGAGAGCCAGTACCAACCTGCAATTAGTCTGTATTTGATCCTCTCACTTCAAGTGGCATTTCGAAATAGACGCAGCAGTTGAATGGAAACTATTCAAGTGAAGTGCTCATCTTACCGCTTTCGAACTCATCTCCTCGCTTTAGTTGGGAAAGGAACAGTTGCTCTCCTCATTCCGCACTCACTAGCGTGCGGAATGAGGAGAGCTTACTCATTCTCTATTGCAATCTATCCTCACCCTTGTAAGACGCAGCTCCCTCGCCCATTTTGTCGTAATCCGTCTGCTTGTAGAATTCCATATCGGCAGTGTAGTTGTTGGCGAAGGATTCGATCGGATCACCGTCAACCTTCATTTTTTTATTTAGCAAAAAGGAATAGGTATCTCCGTACTCAAGGCACTTGCTTTCTGTGGTAGCCCACTGCTAGGCCAGTGTCTATATTTTAAATCAATTCAGTCCTGAGGGAGCAATCTCTTCTTCGGACCTTCTTTACAATTTACAATAAATACTAAATAAATCACCTTATCCGCCTCGAATTGAGCGAGCGCCCACACGTTGTCGATCAGGTCCTGAGAAATTTTTTAAAGTTTTGAAGCAAATAAGGATGCAAATAATCAAATGATAATTTGAGGCAGCTCACCCCTCCTTGGTTCATGATATCGCAGGCTTGACGAGCTGTGGAATACTGCTTGGAAATGTCGTTCTGCAACGATTTCATTGTCAAAACTGTCGAACGAATAGAACAAATGGGAGAAAACAAGCATAGAAAAATGGTACTTGCCCTTCCATCATACGTGTACTGGATCATTCCCTGGAAGACATTGAAGACATTGCCGAAGAAGTTGGAAATATCCTGCTTGGTGCTCCTATCGTCGAAGGGAGGGCTCACGCTAAAGGCAATGATTCATACTGACAACCTTTTCGTTTAGACGCTAGATGCTCTAGTTCAGAAGCTTGGACACTAAAAAGAACCCCTCGAAAAATCTAAGACTGACTGCATCTGCTTGTTCAATTGGTTCCTTCCTTCTTTTGTCAGCGAGAGAGTCTGCATTTGAGAGATCGCAGAACGAACCAACTCATCGCAACGCAGATTGGCCTGCAAGAAACTATATATGCTAAGCAATTCGAAGTCAAGGTAAGGTAAGGCTAGGATAAACTAGGATAAAGAAAACTGACGTCGTTCTTAACTGCCGTCTGCGAGAGAACACTCTGCACGACGTCGGCGTAGTCTGCAATTGGTATATAAATGATGGGGTCGTGGAGACGAGAACGGCAACATGTTGTCCATGAGCAGCCTGCGCTATCTCACCGTAGAAGTCCAGCTTGAAGTTGAGCGGGGCGCTGCTTGCAACTGCTCCCGCGGTCAATTCAGGGTAGCGAGAGCGGAACAGTGCGGACAGGGCACCTGCGAAGGATTTCCCATTTCTACCAACCAGAACTTGTGCGTGAAAGTACCAGGGTAAGATCCTCCAAACGTGATCCATTTCGGGTTCTCGTACTTGTACTTCTGATTCATGGAAGTGATGAAGTAAGCCAGATCAGCGAGAGCTTGTTCCATTGTGAGAAGACGGAGGGAATCCAACTCGAGATTACTGAAATCATCTTTCAAAATAGCATTTCGATTTCACGGTTGCTCGTTCCTGCTGAGAATCGGTTTATTTCCTCATCTACCTTCATCAAATCAAAATTGATCTGATTTCATTCGTCACTTCCCTGTTCAGTGCAACTATCACTAGAGAACACATTAGTGAGTCATTTACTCGGTTTTCGATAGCTTCACTGTAGTCTACGTTTCCGTCAATGACTAATAGGGTTCGAAGGATCGACATCTCATCATTCCGTACCCTTACAATTAGAACGATAGATATAGTTCGTGAAAGGAAGATGGGAGGTCGTTTTTTCTAAGCGAGTGGTTCCTCAACCGAGGGAACACCTCGAGAACCTTCCTCTCGAGAGCAGCAGAGTGAGATAAACATGCTCTAGTTAGCAAGGTCGTCTCTTCGACGAGTGAGTGGGAAAACTACTCAATCTCGCGTAAGAGATACTACCTCAGAGTGGTATGGCGATCGAATGTTCTCTAGCCACCGAGTTGTATAACCTGTCAGACAAGCCGATAGATCAGCGGCATTGAAGAGATTTGGACGATTACTCGCTTTAGAAGTATGGCTCTACTCAGTCTGCATGATCCCTCTCCAGTCAGAGTATAGAATTGTAAAACATCGATCTGACTCTCTCCATTTCACATTCCTTTTCGCAAATCAGATGAGCTAGTGAGTGCGTGAATAGAGGAGAGGCTAACTCTTGCGCAAAATAGTCTGCCCTCGCTCTATTTCTCGAGTAGGCGCGAGTTCGATGGAATTGAAACGTGAGATGGATGGGATGGTATAAAATGGGTAAGTGACCGCCACTCGAGAGAACCATGTTCGCCACGCTCTTCCTTCTCTCGACTTTACTCAATACAGTAGTGGGGGAGGTTCGTTGCTCATGCTGGAAAAGGAATCATAGCAAAAAACGCGGATGGGAACTAATTATGTGCTACTATGACATAGATGAGCCAATTTCTCTCGAAATCTAAACAAGTTTAGAAGTTCTTCGACCCTACACACGCCGACTTCAAAAAGTGCGGATTCGACGGGGTTTCGTTGCTTTGCGATCCCGATGAAGTATTGACCAAGGCTGAGAGGTTCGCTTTTCACTTAAGATTATTGATTACTCGATAATTACTTGTTCATTCAGAATCCGCATTGACAACGAGCTCAAAGTGTTCGAACCGCGGACTTCACTACGTAAAAGAGGCGAGAAGAAGGGCGATTGCTCCTTTGCTGGAATCACTCCCGCTGTATATGTAGTCAGAGATGGAGATGAAGAGGTCTGCCAATTTTCTCTGTTTCACCATAAAGAATCCACAACAGAACTTAAAAATAATAAGGCAATTTGAGAAAATCGAAAAGATCACAGCCTACATGAAGGATACATGGACGCTGGATAAAACGTGCGAGAACGATCTGATGGTCATCCTTTCTGTGAGTGCTCTTCATTATACGTTCTTTTGACTTTCACCCTAAAAAGCCTTATACTAAAGCTTGTACCTCAGCTTGAGGTCCTTGTCTGATTAGACTTCCAGCTACATAATCATACCAATGATGTCAGGCGAACGAGACACAGTACCACGTCTATCGCAACCCGAATGCCACTCATCAGACCTCCCTTGGCCCGTATGATGTCGCCCACTATATCAATAGAGAGGTCAGGAAGGATAAAATCACTACATGCCTTATTGTAGCTTCTGATGTTGACCGTAACATATGCATTAAGACTGCACGAGCGAAGATTTCTCATCGAAAATTTAGATTCTATTCTACCCGAGTATTCCATTTGCCGTTCATAATCGTAATAAAATTTGCAGGTGGACAATCTGACCGCCGGCAAAATGGGCGTAGCTCTGATGAATGTACTCCGAAAGACACTGGCTCGCGCTACAGCCAAGTACACTGTAAGAACTTAGACTCTAGCTTATCTTTACCCTTGATCTCAATCAGATCTGGAAACGCACGACATTTCCTAATCCAATGCGCGGCGAGCATGCCAAGTGTGGATTGAAGGAGGCCGGTCCATTCTGTGATCCCGATGGAATATTTGACGAGGAGGAAAGGTTAGATCCCCTTAGTGTCATAATGAAGACTGCAATTGCATCTTTAGAAAGTCTAATATTGAATCACAAACTGATTCCATTGCAGACAAGCGATTTTGGGCAATCTCGCAATGTTCGAGGAACAAACTCGTCACTCGCCCGTTGCAACTTCTCATAACACGAGCAGTTTCTGCAGAGATAGAGGATACTCAATGGGACTGGCTGTGATGAGGAAGGTCGAGGGTAAGGGACCGTATCGGAAAAACACACAAAAACCAGTAGAAAAGCAGTGTGTTAACTAACTGGAAACTGGAGGAAATTGTGCCGAAACCTAGCAATAATTATGGATTGATGAGCAGACACTTCAGGTGGAACTCAAAAGAAGTTGACCGAGATGGCTCATTACATGATCAACACGTGGAAGTTGGATGACAAGTGCGGAAAGCACTTTGTAAGTTAGCATGCCGTTATCGATATCTCCCGTTTAGAAAAGCATGTAGTCAATTTTAAGGTAATTGCCATTTCAATTGACGATGGATTCTTCGCAGTCACTGCTCCTGCCGATTCGCTCATGCGAATGGACAAATTCACCAAATACTTTGAGGAAAATGTGAGTATTGGCAAATCCATAACTTGCTTCCAAACTTAATGTTAGCATCACGCTATTTGCTGGATGTTTCGATACCTAATGATCAACTTTAGGGATCTCTATTCGTGCGAGCTGAAGTGAGACTGGCCCTTCGCGGAATCTTCACGAGTGCCGCAGAGGATGCTCACTCGGGTGCACTGTTCAGTCTGTTCAATAGGAGGAGGAGAGCAGTAGCCAGCAGGCTATGAACTACTCATGAAGCTTCTGTTCGATAAATGCTTAATATTTCATAGTGTACAACAAGTTGTGTATTTCTGAAATGTAAGCATATTCGAGCAAGTGATACGAGTAAATCGGGCTGAACTTCGAGCATTTAGTTGCTCGAAGAGAAGCGATGAGTCAATTGCACCCACAACTACATCGTACCCTAGTTCAGTTTGATCTCTCTCAAGTCGATTAATTGCCCCCGAACTTTTGAACTGTTTAGTCTGGCCACCGAGTTGCATAACCAGTTAGACAATGCGATTTTCTGACTTTCTTCATTTCACCCACTCTCTCGCAAATCAGATGAACGTGTGAGTGTGTTGGTTGAGGAGAATCAGACTCTCACTCAAATTGGGCTGTTCACGCTATATTTCTTGAGTAAGCGCGAGGTCGTAGGAAATGAAACGTGATATGGATGAGGGTATAAATGGGTAAGTGACCACCACTCGATAGAACCATGTTCACTACGCTCTTCCTTCTCTCGACTTTATTCAATACCGTAGCAGGGGAGGTACGTTGAAAAAGCGGGAATAACATTAATGTAACACTGTTGTTGAGGAACTACTTTTACATAGTTATTTTGATAACTTAAATACATTAATTGGCTTGTTTCTTAGCAACAATTATACATGTTTAGAAGTTCTTCGACCCTACGCATGCCGACTTCAAAAAGTGTGGATTCGATCGGGTTTCGCTGCTTTGCGATCCCGATGAAATGTTGATCAAAGCTGAGAGGTTCTTGCCTTTTCCCCTTTTCACCTTGCCTTTTCACGTTTATTTTCAATAAATTGCTTAATTACGGGCAAGTGATTGTAAGTAATTCAGAATCCACATTGACAACGAGCTCAAAGTGTTCGAACCGCGGACTTCACTGCGTAAAAGAGGCGAGAAGAAAGGCGATTGCTCCCTGGCTGGAATCACTCCCGCTGTCTATGTTGTCAGAGATGGAGATGAAGAGGTCTGTCAAGTTTTCACTGTTTCACTAAAAAGCACGTTCAAGGCCACAGAACTTTAAGAGCAAAAAAACATATTGCAGAAAATCGGAATGATCACAGCCTACATGAAGGAGACTTGGGCACTGGATAAAGCGTGCGAGAACAATCTCATCACCATCTTCTCTGTGAGTGAAATGTCATCTGCCAAATATTCGTTAAAGGATCTCTCAGAAGAATCAAGAATCATGTGGATTCAGCTGTAGGCTCGAGCTCCAAGCCTTCGCCCAATAGAGCGTCCGTAACTGGACCAGATCAATGTTCGTAAACACAGGCGACAGGGTACCACGTCTATCGCAACTCGAATGCCACCCATCAGACCTCTCTCGGACGATATGATGTCGCCCACTATATCAATAGAGAGGTCAGGAATACGAAGATTGGTCTCATGTTCCGTATTATTGAAAAGCAGGCATTTGTTAACCCGATAATCACAGGTGGGCAATCTAATCGCCGGCAAAATAGGCGCAGCACTGATCAATGTGCTGCCAAAGATGCTTGCACGTGCTACCGCCAAGTATCCTGTGAGATCCTGTGTGAACGACTTTATACCGATCATACGTTATCCTTAGTCTTAGCTTTTATGATATCCTTCACCAGATCTGGAAACGCACTACGTTCCCTAATCCAATGCGTGGCGAGTATGCCAAGTGTGGATTGAAGGAGGCCGGTCCTCTCTGTGATCCGGATGGAATATTTGACGATGAGGAAAGGTTAGAACACTTCGTTTTGTTGCGGTACTGCAAAGAGAAGGCAATGAACATTTGTTTCTATTACAGACAAGTGATTCTGGGCAATCTCGCAATGTTCGAGGAACAAACTCGTCACTCGCCCGTTGCAACTTCCCATGATTCAAGCAGTTTCTGCAGAGATAGAGGATACTCAATGGGACTTGCTGTGATGAGGAAAGTCGAGGGTAAGGGAGCAGATTGGGAAACTCAAAACCGCCTTTTTCGGAAGAGGCCTCTAACCTCCCTCCATCCAACCCTGCTTTTGGAAATATCTTATTAGGGATGAGTGAAACATTGTTACGGGGAACTAGAGAAGCGCCGAAATATCTACTCCCATCGAGTGATAATATGCAATGAATAATAAGTGGAACTTCAGGTGGAACTCAAAAGAAGCTGGCCGAGATGGCTCACTCTATGACCGACACTTGGAAATTGGATGACAAGTGCGGAAAGCATTTTGTAAGTTCACATTATTTCCTAGAAATGGTAGCCTTAAAAGTAATTAATGACAGCTTATATTTATCAGATGATTGCCATCGCATTCGACGATGATTTCTTCGCAGTCACTGCACCTGCCGATTCAATCATTCGAATTGACACCTTCACCAAGTATTTCGTGGAGAATGTGAGTTAATATGCTACGCTTGATTACTTTTTCTCTAAGAGCAAGTAGCATCTTTACAAAGCAATCTATTATGGATACAGATTGCCATCGGATCATAGTCTCACAATCAGATACCCTGACTAGAAAATGCTTTTACTCCTCCTTTAAGGCATCGCTCTTTTTGCAATCAGAAGCGAGACTGGCGCTTCGTAGAATCATCGCCAGTGCCGCTGTGGATGCTCATTCGGGTTCACTGTTCAGTCTATTCAATAGGAGGAGGAGATCTGTGGCCAGCCGGCTTTGAGCTACTCGAGAAGTCTCTGACCGATAAATGTATATAATCTCTCAACTAGCATTACTGTGATTTTCTCAATCGTGTGCATTGTACGGTTGCTCGAAGAAGAGCGATGAGTCAATTGCACCTACCACTACATCGTATCCTAGTTCATTTCTGACGAGTTTGATCGCTCCCATGCCGATTAATTGCCCTCGGACTTTTGAACTGCTTACCAAGGGTCGGGAGAGCCACTCACATGTGAGAACAAAGCAATGCTCGTTAGTTTGTCATTTCTCTCACATCAAGCATTGTTTGTGTCTGACGCGTCAGTGGTTTAATAACCCAAGTGTGGGGTGTTAAACTTGACCGACGATGTGCTGTTCGCACGAAACGTCTCACGAATGATTTTAAAAAGATCAATCATCATTCACTTTTCCCTCCTCTTGTGTCAAAACTACATGTCAAACTAATATTAAGAATACTCCGCAAGCATTAGACTTAGCTCACTTGATGGGTCTGCTGGGGCCGAAGAATCGATGCTCCAGGTCCATCACAGTCGCTCCGAAGTACTTGGCGAACTGCATAATCTGTACATTCTCGTCTCCACTCCACTTCGGGGGCTCTTCTCCCTCTCCACCGATCATCAGGAAGATTACGTCCTGCAAGAATTCTGAATACTACTCGAAACTCAAGGAAAACTTTCTCTAGATTTCGCCCACTCTATCACCTTTGAGAGGCCTGCGATTCAAAAACTTCTCTAAACAATGAAAGTACCTGTCCCGAGCTGAGGTCCTTGTTCTGGAATCGCGCATTGTAGTAGTATCTCTGATCCCATTTCTTCGTGTCATACTGATCGAAGTGATCGAACTTCTGCGAGAAAGTGTTTAGGGTTTGACCCTCGAAGAGCGAAGTGTCGGCGTGTGAAGTGAGATGGAACGGGCCATTGACGAGACCACCTGAAAGATAAAGAATGGAATCGATGCGCGTTGTTTTTGGAATATAACAGAGGAATAACGAAAAGTGGATAGAATGCAATATAATATGACACTGTAGGGTTTACTTGCCTTTAGGTCGTCCGAACGACATCCATGGTTTGCCTGCAGCAGCTGCTGCTACCAAGCAAAGCAGAAGGAGGACGGAACGAGAGGTCATCCTTACCCTAGTGCAATAGTTCAAATAATCCACGACAGGCTCATTTTAAAAGGTCTGGCAATGGAAGGTGAACGGTAGTATGCAAAGCAAATTGTTATCGATCTGATGCTCAAATTGGCATCCAAGAAGCGTGTGAGAAAGTGAGCAAAAGCAAGGAAGAGACTGAAGATCACGAGAAGCTTTCCACCCTCTCCTTTATTGTGCCTTCGTTGGCCATGGTCTCTCTCGCTATCTGATAGACGAGAGATCGTGGGGAATGGAGAGAGTCGAGCAGAATCGCCTCTCTTATCAGACACCACATTCTTGAGTGATCACGAATCAGTGGGAGTGCTTGTCACTTGTAAGGAAAAGTTGTTATCGGATTATCGAGTGATTGTCTACAAAAGACTGTTTAGAATCATCTCTTTTGTGCAGTTACAAGTAAGGGGAATGTTGTCCGATTAGATTTTGCGTAGCAAATCTGAAGCGTTAAAGTAGTACTTTGACAAGATCAATCTCAACGTTGTAGTCAGCAAAGGTTTATCACGAATAGTTTTCAGTAATAGTTTATTTACAACAAAAATCGAGCCGCCAATCCGGCGATGATCACAGTAATCGACAGCGATGATGCTGATTTCTCTGCAATGAATGCATTACTTTTCTCAGTTAGTGATTTTCGAAAATGTGCCTCTGAAAGGAGAAAGGAACTCACTGGGATGATCAGCATCGTACACAACACTGCTGAGGAAGTCTCTGATTCTCTGTCTTGCACCATTAAGGGCCTCTGGCTCTCCCTTGTACTCAGGGTACATGTCGGAGCAGTGTGCGGCACCTGATATTGAGCTATTTAAAGCACACATTCATTTTAATTACGCCATGTAAAGGTAAAGACAAGATAACTCGCCCTCAATCTTCAACGGGATGAGATTCTTGCTCTCATCCGTCCCATAGAATCCAATCATATGCCATGGATCGAACATTCCATTGGGGAGGATTACATTGGAAGCGTCGAAGTAGTCGTCGCCTCCGTAGTAGGCCTTAATTGAATATTATTGATATTCTAGCAACTACTAAAGTTGCTGATACGCATAGTTCACGATAATTCTGCAACATATCAGAAACGATGGACGTACATTTGATAGAGTATTGTTGTCCCTGACGTAGCTCGCATTCACTGGAGGTCCGAACATGTCCTCGCACATTTGGTAGAAGTACCTGAATTAAAGTTCCCCTCCACACACTTCACAAACAATTGGCATTTGAATTCCCGCATTTTTATATCTGGGTTCTGCGTGGAGTAATACACTTGATCTTTTGCTTTCGGCATGTCTAGGGCGCCAAACTATAGTTACCACTGTTTGAAGAGGATTGCTTCACTGAGGGCTGAGATATAAAAAATGCGGGAATTCAAATGTCGATTGTTTGAAAGTGTGTGGAGGGGAACTTTAATGTGCAATTAAGATCGTCATTGAATATGACCTAAAAATATCAAATCATTAGATCAAAAGATCAAATCAAATCGCAACTAACCCCATGGGAATAACTGATCCAAAGACGGTATCGGAGTCAGTCGTCTGGAACGCTCCCAGTTCATTGCAGCAAATCCATGTCCAGCCTGAATGCTTGTTCTATTGAGAGGTTTCAGAGAGGGTATCATCCTGTTTCTATGATGATACTTTCGAAATCATACTCCCAGTAATCGCACCTCTATTAGACGCTCCGTCCTCTCCCAGTATATCCCAGTCAGTCTCCTGGAATTCCTCGATCATCTCAGTGTAATTGTTGGCGAACGAGGTCAGATCGTCGCCCCACGCAGCGGAAGCGAACACGTTCAGATCCCAGATGTTGTCCACCGGATTCTGAAAAAGATTATCTATAGACACGATGAAGATTAGGTGCACGGTAGGCGTATTTGGCAGTGCTCACTCAACTCACCCGTACTCAACCCGCATCAAAAACCTATCTAGATAGATGATAGTTGGAGAGGACACTCTAGCAGTGATTGTTTAACATTACCAAACCTTATCCTCCTGGTTCATGATCCTGCATAGCTGAGCAGCAGTGGTCTGCGTCTTCGAGACTTCGTTCTGCAATGTGTTCAGCTCATGATTACGATAAATGCTCGGAAAATAAAGAGATGTTTGATAGTCTAAGTTCTAGTCCTCACCCGTCCATCGTACGTGTACTGGATCATTCCCTGGAATGTTCCGTAAACATTGGCGAAGAAGTTGATGATATCATTCTTGGTGGTCTTCTCGTCGAAGGGAGGATCCAGACTGAATCAAGGTATGAGATTGGCTCTATCCCTTCACAACGATTTCTAAAGAATTCGAAGGCCTACTATCTAGGATCAAGAGTAGACTAGGTTCCGAGTGTACAGTATAGTTTACAAGGAAGATTGCATAGCCTGAAATGTGAAACACGTAAATGACTGACTGCATCTTCTCATTGAGTGTCTTCCTTCCTGCAGCGGTGAGCGACAGTTGCTGCATTTGATCGAAGGCTTCACGGACGAGGTCAGGACAAGTTTTGCCTTGCTGCAAAGGGTTCCTGTTACTTGTAACAAATGAACAACGATAGAGCCATTTCATGAATAGTTTCCGCATTGAACAGTAGGATAAAAAGTAGACTTACCGAATTAGTGATTGGAGTAGCCTCGAGCACCTGCTGAATGCCCTCAGCGTAGCCTAGAAAGAGATCGAGTTCAATTTCCAAAAATGGCTCTCCAAAAATGCTCTTTGGCATGCCATGAGTCAATATTGCCTTACCATAGGTATCGAGCTGCAGATGGAGAGGGGCGGAGCTTCCGACTGCTGCTGCCACCAATTCGGGATACTTGGAACGCATCTTGGCCGAGAGTTGACCTGGCGAAAAAACACAATCATAAACGAATCAAACACAAGACTCTTGAAGAAGCGAGCAATTTTTAAATGAAAATGCGGCGACGAGTTTGTCCTGTCATCCATCTCACCAGGATACGATCCTCCAAAGGTGATCCACTTGGGGTTCTTGAATCCGTACTTCTTGTTCATCGAAGTAATGAAGTAGGCGCAGTCTGCGAGTGCCTGTTGAGTGGTGAGCAGACGGAGGGAAGAAGTCTTCATATCTCTGTGATACGTTCAAGTTGAGTTCGGCATGAGTTCCATCACATTCTATCAGTTTGAAAAGACGTTTGCATGAGTGAATGTGAAAAACACCACTCGCTACAGTATTGTCATGCTACTATGCATTATTGTCATCCACATTATCCGTTCACTAACATTTACATTCCAGTCTCCGTACATTTCATCAGACGACTAACTTCATCGGTCTGCTCTCTCCGAAGAATCGATGCTCGAGATCGAAGACTGTCGCTCCGAACAGACTGGCGAACTGCATAATCTGCACATTCGGGTCACCACTCCACTTCGGGGGTTCCTCTCCTTCACCACCAATCATCAGGAAGATCAGGTCCTGAAAAGGAAAATTGTCTCAATGTTACCTTGCTATTGGAGATGAGTTCGAAAAAAACAATCATCTATACATTTCACACGCTATCTCACCGGTCAGACAGACGAGAGAGTGTGTGAAATGAAGAGTGAGTCGACGATTCCTATTTCGAACTCAGTTGCGGAGTACCTGATCACTGTTCTTGTCCTTGTCAGCATAGGAGGGATTGTAGTACACTCGCTGATCCCATCTGTAACGTCGATTGCTTTCAATAACTACCCTTCAGTTTCACAGTTCAAATAAAGTCATGAACAATGAAAACCCTTCCTGCTATGAAACTATCCACTTTGCATTTCTGTCTTCGTCTTACCGTCCAGTATCCAGAGGATCGAAATGGTCAAGTTTCTGGGAGAAAGTGGTGAGAGTCTGGCCGGGAAAGAGTGTAGCATCGGCCTTCGATCCTCGCAGGAGAGGACCGCTCACGAAACCGCCTGAAGAACCAAATTTTTTATTGCAATAGTGATATGGAAACAATATTTCAGGGACTCATTAGCGGCTTCTCAAGAGAACTAAAGGACTACAACTCTTCAGTTTCGAACAATCGATAATGTTACCTGGAGGTCGTCCATTGAAGAAGAGCGGTCTCTTGGCTGCTACTGCTCCCAGAAGAACAGCCACCAGAATAGCCCGGACCATCTCTATGCCTTCCCTTGCACGAGAATGACACGATCTCTCGCTTTATTGCTTGTTCTTGCCTTATCAGTCGAATCATCTGCTTCTCTCCTTTTCGCATGCTATCTCGGACTACCTAACCAACAAGAGTGCATGCAGAATGGAGAGAGGCCGGACCATTCCTCAACCCCGCATGCTTCAGTGTCGAATCACTTGTAGGATAGGCGGATTACATCTCCGCTCAAGCGGGGAGATCACTGATTCAAGCAGAATACAGGGACAGATTTCTCAGAGATTCAAGGATCCTGGATGCAATTCAACCATTCTACAAACCATTCTTGTTTCAACAATTCTAATCGCACGTTTCCACTGCGATAGTGAAGTAGATATCTCAACATCTCGCGTTCTGTTTGCCGTGTCACTTTTCAGTCAGCGCTTGATCCACTGGATGAATTAGAGATTGAAAGAGGGAGTTCATCTATCTCCCCTCCTTCTCCCTCTCCTCTTAGCCTGGCTAGTGAACTGGCAAGAGAGTGGGCGAAAGGAGGAGAGATCCCCGTCTCGAGCCGTCGGTTGTAATGAAGCGATCGCTCGGTCTTCTTCTTCTCTTCTCTCTCCCTTTTCTTCTTCTCCTCTTTCTCCTCCTCCGTCATAGTCCACTTGTTGCTTAGCCTTATCGATTATCGATTGATTATCGATTTGTTGATTCTCAGGTAGATCAACAGTCAATGGACGGCTCGGCACAACAACACAAGGAGGAGGCTACTGTGAGTGATTCCTTTTTGAGATCGATGTTCATAAATTCTGCTTCCGAAAAAATGAGATCCTGGAACTACTTCCCGGATGTGTTTCCTACCTTCATCTTAACGTGAAACATGGATCTCACGGGCCACATCTGGTTGGGTGGTAGCAAAGAAGGGGAGATCACGAGATAGCATGGGAAACTTGGCCGGAAACAGATGTGCACTTCGTTTTCCGCTTGATGCTCTGCTGCTGAGTAGGGTGCATGGGCTGTTTCTCCTGTGTTTCCACAAATTCGGTGCACCACACTGTGATCCAGTAGATCTCTGTCACTCTCAAGAATTCGTGAGGACTCTTGAACCTGCGAAAATGACATTTCTACCAGCTGGGGTCGGGTTTCGCACTGATCATTTCTGATTGCAGCCCTCACCCGCTCCTCCCACGCAAGCAACGGGCGCGCCTCCCAGAGACTCAACCACACTGGTGAGTTCTTCTCTTTGATCATGCTGAGGTTCTGACTCAAATGTGATAGTTCGTAAATAGTTTATGCTCATTGAATGTCTTAAACAGTTCGGTCCCAATAGAAATAGTCTTGAGTACTAGAGAAGCGCAACCTTTTACCGGTCTAAAACTCGTTATTTTGGCATAAATTGCAGCCGGTCGCAGAGATCTCGATGTGTGCTGCACTGCAGGGCGAAGAGAGCACTGCGACTGCCTGTGATACCAAATGAGAAAACAATAACAACTTCCATATCAAAACAAACAACAACATTTTCGCAACACCCTGTCAGATCTCTCATCCATTTTTGATTCGAAACTACCATTGTTCTGTAAAGCAATGTAAAGCAATAAAGCAATCTGCAAAACTATTTGCCGCCAGCAGGGGTCGAACCTGCGACCTTGGGCTTATTAGACCCACGCTCTAACCGACTGAGCTATGGCGGCTGATGGCTTGCGCTTATCAGACAGTCGCTGTAAGCTCCTCAAGCATTGACACTTGCGGTTTTCTTCATTCGTTCTATGCCCAGATTGTTGACTGGTGATTCACTGGAACATACCGAGTGCGAGTGTAGGGTTCGGGAATGTGTGTAATCAATCTGGCGCGGCAGTGAGTGCCCTCTGCTCAGCAGCTGTGAAATGTGTGGGGGTGTTAATGGAGGGGACGAAAACAAAGGAGATGATTCCGCCATTGAACGGCCAATCAGCAACAAGATTTCGCTTCCGGGATAAAAACCGCAAAAAATGTCTCTTCATTACATATGAGCGCAAGAATAGAGCCACTGCTGTTTGCCTAGCATAGGCATCGATCGATAATTTCTCGCTCTCACCATTTCCTCGTTTTCTCCTCTCGGTGTCGTCTTTCAGTGAGGGGAAGAGTGAAAAACGCAGATTTTCCTTCGCAGCTGTCAGAAAAGAGGAAGTTGAGAACACTTGTCATTGTGATGTGGAGTTGCCAACGAAATCCCAGAAACGAGAAAAAATGAATTGATTATTGAAAATACTTTTACATTCAGGACACCTCGCTTGAATCCGACGCTCCGACTGTGATCGAGAAGGATGCCAACGGATTTTCGTGCGTTTCGATCTCTTTAGTTTTGTTTTCGTCTCTCAACCGAATCAGTAATTCTACCAGGAAATTGTATTCGAATTTAGAAGACGATCACATGGGTGACTTCAATCAGAGCCTTGCAGGTATTACCCGTGTCGCTTCTGCGGTCTCACCTTCAACTACATGAACACGCTGAGAGCACACGAGAGAGTCCACGATGTTGCACAGGTCCCCTTTCATGCTGTGTAAACTACCGTGTTCTTTCGTAGTGTATTTCCTAGAAATTGTGTCTGAAGCAGTGGATTCTTCAGCTGAGTAACGCATCTCATTTCAGCCCTACAAGTGTGGTCAATGCGGCGAGGCTTTCCACTTCGCATGCGAATTGGAGTACCACTCACAACAGCACAAAGGTAAGTCATTCGAAAATGTATGCTGATGAGAAACATAGTGTAAATACGAGTAATCGTCTCTTCATTTTCCGCACTCTCTCGTATCTCTGATCGATGGAAAAAAAGAATGAAAGAATGAAAAGACGGCGACCCATGTTTTGCACTCTAATAAAGCCTTCTGGAATGTTACTTTGGAACAAATATGCAACTATAAAATGGTTACTGTATTTATCTTCTCCCTCAGACAACAAGGGCTACGCATGTGACTGTGGTCGTCGCTTCTTCACATACACAGAGATGCTCTACCACAAACATCCCGAAGACGGACCGGCGAGAGAGATCATGCCTGAGGTAATGGAGATGAACGTGATTGGGTATCTAACCAAAGGGACGCAGCTCTTCGTTCGCGTCTGAAATGACGGTTTCGAAGGAGGTTACAAAGAACCTGCACTATCGCAGTATTACTCAAAACCAAACAGAATAATTGCAGATAATGAGTGCCCCGTCGACCTCAGCCGCAGCCCTTCCTCCCTCCTCCCTCATCACAGATCGAGACTTCCCCACTCCCGCTTTCATCTCGGAAGGATACGAACCGAAGCATCCAATGAAGGTCAGAACGATGAAGATAGATGTTCTGAGTCCATTTCTGAGTTCAACATGGACTGATTAACAAGTTTCCTTCTCTCTGCAGGTGTACTCGGACGTTCGGTCGAAGCCGTACATTTGCGAGTATTGTTCGAAGAGTTATCCGGATTCTCGTCAGTTGGCACAACACATGATGTCCCATCGAGGAGAAAAGAGCTTCAATCCAAGGTTTTTTTCAGATGCAATTAATCATTCCCAATCAAATAGAAGCGAACTCCAGGATACAGGTAGGAGCAATAGAGAAACTGCTAGCGAGAGACAAGAGGGTCTAAAGAATGCAAAAAAAGACGTTTCTTCTATTCACATACACTTCAGGGCGTCTCGATACATGATCGGTCGACAAGGCATTGGCTACACTGATCGACCCTCCTACTTCCTTTATTGATCGCGTTCTTTCTCTAACCAGATTGTAAACTTGCCAAATCTGACTGAGACTTGTTCTTTCTACAATTACTTATCTTGCCTTTTCCCGATTTTTTCCCTAAACTAGGTTCCATTCATCAATTATATGCAAATCGGTGGTTGTTGAGTGCAGATTTCAGATAAACACAATTTGATGTTAGTGATTATGTTCCTAAACAGAAACACTCTTGTGAGAGCCCACGCGGCTCTTTTGTTCTCACAGGAATGAATTCGGACCATTGTCAGGAATGAATTAGGAACAGCCATTGTTAGGAACTGAGGCGAAAATTGGATTATAATTTTGATTCGTATTTTGACCAACCCTTCACATTACGATCCCATTCTCATCTACTGATTGGTCACTCTCTCTACCTATGTATGCCCTCCAGCCCTCCTCCATCACCACCGCCCATTCCTCACGAGAAAGCGGCTACCAATTGTGAGTTACCGTATCCTTTCTACTGTAATCATTCTTTCCTAGCCAAACTCCCGTCTTAAAGTTGCTCGACATGCGCGACTTCAACGATGTCAAGGAGTGAGTACCGTATTTCTAGCTTGGGTTGAACGATACCGTATTCAATTAATCAATACCGTGTTTGATTATCGATCGATACCGTACCCTTTCCAGACTGGGAAACAGCACATTTCCCGATATGCACTACCCGGACACATACTGGAGTGAGATGCTGTGTGATCAGACGGTAAGGGATCGCTTCCATCGAGACTACACTCTAGTCTCGATCTGCCTTCCCTTCAGGATGTGATCTGCATCGGATGCAGAGATGGCTCGAACGGCAATCTTCTCGGTCTTATCACCGTACCGTATCCATTCCAATCAATAATCCTACCGTACTACACAGGTGGCTCCTGACGGCTTCTCCTTCCTCCACAGTAGTCAGCGTAGAGGAGATGTCGCCATGCTCTTCAACTACTACGGCACGGTGGGAGATCAGAGATCAGAGATCAAACTACAAAATACAACATCTCCATCCCTTGAGTGTGCATACATTACTTCGCTCTGTGTGCATCCGGCCTATCGCAAGATGGGATTCGCACGTCAACTCATCGGAAAGGCCATCGAGGAGCTGAGATGCATGAAAAATGTACGATGATCACTTGTTTCCTCCCTTTAGATTACGGCAGAGTTACGGTAGTGCGTGCAATCGATCGACTTCTTCAGTAGTACTCCACTACCGTACTCCATTACCGTTCTCAGCCCGCCTCTCTCCTCTTCCTCCACGTTGCAAGGGACAACGCGGACGCCATCCGCTTCTACAGGAGGACTGGTCTGTCTTCTTCTCGTTCTGCTCTTTCCCAATTTATCGTACTCGCATCAGGGTTTTCCCATTACACGACTCTCCGCCGATACTACCGATCACGTGCATCGCATCTAAGTAGGACCGCGCTCGTCTACACGATGAATCTATGTGATGGTGGATGCGATGAAAGGGTACGATAACCAATCTTCCTTGGAGATATGCTGTAGGAAGAATACTTATCGATTATATCTCAGTGGTGACGACTTTCGAAAAAAAATTTCAAAAAGCATAATCTTCCCTGCCCTTCCGCTCTGTTAGAACAGAGAGATAAATTTATAAATTTTCTGTTCATTCCACTCCATACGACATATGAAATTGTTTTATGCGACAAGTATCAGAGAATGTGTGATGAGTATGAGATCAAATTGATCCGAGAATGACAAAATATCATAAATATCAACAGAATAATAACTAACAGCAAATTCTTCCTTGTTCACATGGTAATTGTTCTCGAGGTGATCTTGAATGCAGAATAGAGAGCGGGAGGGAGATCATTCAGAGTGCAGTCACATTCAGCCAGATATCTGGAATCAAATACGCATTCATTTTATGTTATCTTTCCTGCTCGGAGCAGGCTGCTCCCACGAATCACATGGTCTATCCATTTCTTTAAGGTCGAAATATTTCAAAATGGCTCACAGATGGAGAGTCTTCAGTGCCTCTCTAGGCGGACCGAGCTGCTTCGTCCCGAAATCATACAGTCTGCAAATACTCACGTCCATTAAATATTAAACCCGGCACTATTTGATTGAATTTTACATACCTGGCCATTCTGTACATGGCTGAAATCTCAAGCAATCGAATGGGATGGAAGTGCGATTGCATTAGCCAATCTTCTATGCATCTGCAATTATGTTGATCTCGATTGACAATTCAAGTATTCGTTCATTTAAGTTGCAGTTTTACACAAAAATACAAAGATCCGTTGACTAATCACTGAAAGCAAGCATCACACCTCAATAACTTGTGCAATCGAAGTCTAGAAGCCAACGGAAGCAGAATCAAATAGTTGTCTCTGAACGATTATCCAGTGAATTTTTCTGGCAACTTTCAAATACCTGTGCACTACTGGCTGATCATACGCCAGCAGTGATTCTAGAAGGCATTCCATCTCGGAGGGATCCTCCAGACTCACAATCTTGAATGGCAAAGTGATTGTATCCTCAAAAACGAACAAGGTTACCTGACTGATGTCCTGTTCGCTTTTGCTCTTCCACTCATTAAACATTGGTCCGTGATCGCTCAATCGACTTAGGTCGACGAACCAGCACTTCGATGCACACTGCAATAGCCACGGGTATTGGTCATCCACTTGTATCGATGACGGAACATGAAACTAACAAGCACTCGGAAATTCCGGGTTCGAGAAGCTTCACTCAAATCAGTTTTGGAGAGAATCTGAAAATATACAATGTTCATGCTTCCAAAATCCAAAAGCACTCACACTCGTTCTGTACTTGATTATAATTCTCTCCTCAGCATTCTTTTTCACTCGTCTCTTCCTTCTCCACACAGTGCTCATTTCACTCGACGGCCACAGATTACCCACCACCTAAAGATAATTTATTAATCCGTCCGCGTGATAGATAAAGCTTCAAACTAACCCATTTCGTGTCTCTTTCTCCAATTGAAAATTGAAGGTCGACAATCGATTTGAACGAGTCTCCTAGATCGTATTCAAGTTCTCCATGCACCTGTCGTAATCATTAAACATGTGTCAGACAAGACAATCAAAACCTCTAGAACAGTCTCCGTCTCTTCTTCTCTCCATGACACTTTGAGAGTGAACGGGCCAGCACCACATTCGGCCTTTCCAGTCTCTTCCATTCCTACAGCAACACTTAAACCAACCAGATAATCGTCCATCTGAAGCCATACTGAATGTCCGGAGTCTAGTTCACAGATAAGACTGAAGGTATTAATCAAAGGAAGATTCTCCACCATTCGCATTCTGTATGTTTGTTCACTTCCCATTTCTTCATGGCTATACAATGGTTTATTGCGCAGAATAATCAATCGCTATGTACATGGTTTATTGGGAGCGATACTACGGACGATTCTCTCTATTCATGGGGTCGAGTGGTTTCACTGGAAACTGCGTATGTATAACCTATACAAATCAATGATGAGTAGTCAAATGAAAGTAGTACAGCTGGATAGATTCAACAACTCGAATGAATCCTAGCACCCTATCAAGAGACAATCAATCAATGAATCATGCAACGGGGTGTATAATCTGTTTTAGCCGCACTTCGTACTTGAGTAACAATGTGTAAAAGTACCTGGATTACAGAAGTAATCTATTATCAAATCGAAGGTAGAGATTATGAGAGATTACGGGAATCAACTATCAGTAGGCACGGCTAGGGGAATATTAGAATAGGGAAAGAGGCTGAAACAAATACTGTTAGCTTAGAGAGCAACAAGCGAGCATTCAAAACAAGAAAGTAGCAAAGTGATGAGATATGAGGAGAAGTGAAGATAAGAAGATATCCAAATCGGATGATCGACCGTACTCCTTCTCGAGTTACGGTAATCGAATAACTGACACGGGACTATTACGAATTGTGCATGAGTTGGTCAAGAATCAGACAAAGAAGGGTGAGATGGAAGAGGAAAGGAATGTCATCGATAGTCCGTTGAAGCATCTTTAGATCGGCTTGTACAGAAGAGTAGTCACGTACCTGGAAAGAGGCATTCATATACTACGATTTTAAACTGTTTTTATTATGCATACTATTTTTATATCATGAATAATCAAAATAAAGGAGCAACTCACTTCTTTCTGTATCGATGGGTGGCCGATAGGACCATGACTCCATCCTTAATTGAGAGAGCGTACAAATGGTTGAGCATCACATGATTCGGCTCGGGCAACACATTGGGATCGCATTGGACGGGAGTGTCCTTGTTGAGGATCACCTGAATTACGAGTTTAAAGTTTCACTTTTCATTTTTCCGATATTTTAAATGTCATTTCATTATCTCCGTCCGTTTTGTTATGATCCCGTTTGCGTAAGGATCGAACAAGGGCTGACACAGCCAAAAAAAGTCGATCCTCTGAAACTGTGTGAATAAGGGTTCTCGACCATGCTAAAGATACTGGACAAGGTCATTTTCCATTTTGAGCCTCCGTTGGCTCCAGACGGCGTCGCGTCGAAAACCGATTCTTTTCTATTGCGCCTTCTTGTGAATTGCTAAAATTAAGTGAGTACGGTTCCAGGCCTAAAATTTGACGGCGGTCACGCCTGTAAAATTCGTTTTTCAAAATTTGCAAAAATATTTTTGTTACAAAGTGTAACTTTTTAACGATTCATCTGCGAGAGGATCAACCTGTATAGGAATGATCGGCCTGACGAGGAGAATCCAAAAAAAATTCTTTTTCAGAATTTTTAAAGACAGTTTTTGAATGATCCACAATGAAGTGATCTGAAAACGACGTCCTCGCCCTTTTTTACCTCTTCGCACTTCCCTCACTCTTCTCTCACATGGCGAGACAATGTATGATAGTGAGAGAGCGGAGAGAGGGAGGAAGAGGGTAGATCAAAGGAATGGAGGGGCCGGGGAAGAGGTAAACAAGGGCGAGGACGTCGTTTTCAGAGCACTTCATTGTGGATCATTCAAAAACTATGTCTTTAAAAATTCCGAAAAAAATATTTCTGGATTCTCCTCGTCAGGCCGATCATTCCTATACAGGTTGATCCTCTCGCAGATGAATCGTTAAAAAGTTACACTTTGTAACAAAAATATTTTTGCAAATTTTGAAAAATGAATTTTACAGGCGTGACCGCCGTCAAATTTTAGGCCTGGAACCGCACTCACTTAATTTTAGCAATTTACAGGAAAGCGCTATAGAAAAGAATCGGTTTTCGACGCGACAGCGTCTAGAGCCAACAGAGGCTCAAAATAGAAAATGACCTTGTCCAGTATCTTTAGCATGGTCGAGAGCCCCAATTCACACAGTTTCAGAGGATCGACTTTTTTTTGGCTGTTCCAGATGTCTGATGGGTTGTCCGATCCTTACGCGAACGGGCTCTTATTCGGAGAATTTTGACAGTGAGCATGTAATGCAAGCCTGGTTGCACACTTTTAGATTGGAATCATCTTCATCTCCACAATTTACATTCATCGCTCTCTCATTTCCTCTACCTGCAATAGATGGGGCGGGAGGACGGGCGGATTGTGCGCCTTATCGAAGTCCTTCTTCTCGGGAATCTCTTGCGTGAACACTCGCAGCTTCTCCAGTTCACGATCATTCGGAGTGTCGTGAGAGGCCGGCTGAGAGAGAAACAGATTAAGCAAGGAATTTAAAGGACTCACCAAATAATTTTTTTAATATTTAAATGTCGTTTAGAACATCATCCAATCTTCATATTCACCTGATTAGTGCTCTTCATGGCCTCTCCAGCCTGACTGGATGCCAGATCCTTGTCCAAAGCATCGAACACCTGCAATTTAGATACAATTGTTAATGATCTTCATGACTAGCTGGATTCAACACATTCCTGAGTCAATGAAAGACTCGTTACACCAAATAACAGAAAGAACGTCATGGTTACCTCGAAGTCAGCTTCGTCTATGCCAATCACATTGTTCTCCGTGCCAAGTGTGTTGTCGGTCTGCTAATGTATTAATTAACATCCAACTTATGGATCAGACTTTCTAACTAATCGTCGTCAAGGAATATTCAATTACCTTTGGTTGGTTATCATCGACAACCCATTTGCCGTCAACGAGGAATTTATATTCGTGCTTGCCAGGACTGGAAAAAGTCACGATAAACTTCGCATCACGTGAACAGATCCTTTTCTTTCTTCATTGTTCCACGTTCTACTCTCGAAAGAGGATTACGTATGAGCGATAAGAGCATCTATTGCACTCTGACTTTGTGACGTAGCCACTATGACGTCGGAACAACAGTTCAATCAATTGATCAGCAGCGAACTAATTCAATTCGACGATCAAGGAAGTTCAATTAAACTTCACAATCAACTAAACTTACACGAGATCAACAATAGTGGAGAAATCGTGAGAGCTCTTCACAAGCGGAATCTTTCTCTTCCAGTTATCCCAACTTCCACAGATATATACTGCCTTCGGAGGCACTGATCCAGTTGCGTGCCACTAGAATATCGAGAATTATGCACGGAATCACTTTTCTATACATGCCTGTTGATAAGTATTGAATAAAGTTTAGATAATTCGGATATTTACCTTGAATACGACTGGATACTCGACAGTCTCCGATAGGAAAGAAGGATCGCCATACATTCCGCCCTCCTCGTCACTCTTCGCGATTTTCACCTAAACCGAGTAGGGTAATCGAACCCCTCGTACATGTCTTTCCTCAAATAGGAGCGATGTTCAAACATTGTCGCCACACTCTCTTACCGCTCTGCCGTTACTTCGATACTGCACTCTCTAATCGATATCTCTGTGTCGAGAGAAGGAGAGAGGGGGAGTATTAATACCTGAACAGGGCAGCCGTCCTCAGTCGATTGATGGAAGGGTGAGTGGGGATTATTAGAGTATGCTCGTGCCCTCGCGCCTCCGACCACACCGCCCGATCCAAGTCCGTCGCCTGTGCGATCCCGTTTGTGCAGTGCGGCCTGGTTGTTGCCCATGCTGAGCCAAGGGGCGGCTCTGACCTGCAAATACCACCAGAAGATTATGCGATTAACCGTCTCTCTGTCTCGCGAAACGACTCCGACGGATAGGACAATCGTAAAATGGGGTTTTCTCGTCGATCGATAGCCACGAGGCAGGCAAATCTGAGGAGAATAGGGCTAAACAGGGAAGGTGTACACACGATTGAAAAGAACTAGCCGTCTGCGAGTCAGGAAACGAGCTTGTTGACGAAAACATGGGCGATTTTCGCTCGGAAACTCGTGCTATTGGTGCGGCCCGGCTCCCCTACCATAACCTAAAATTCCTCATGAGACCGCGGGACAGGAGAGTTTTCACTGATAACAATATCAATATTTGCACAATAAACGTAGATTTCTGTGGAAATCTAGAACCAGCTCATCCGTGAACAAAACGACTGGGGGTGATTAACTGATGGAGACTCATTGTTAAAGACGTACAGCCGTACCAACGCAGGTCTAACCACCTCACTAGAAGAGTAAATTAAATAAGCATGGCTAGTTCACAGCGCAATCAAATTAAAGCAACTCGAATTGGTGGTTTGGCCAAAGTCACGTATAAAGCTCACTCGTAAACTGCATAAATGGCTATACCAGAAATTCTTCATTGTCAAGTATACCGAATAGTCTAGGCAAGAACACGCGACATCGAAACCAGCAACAACTAAAACATTAAAATTAAAGTTTAAAATCCATTAAGCAACTTTATCATTTTTGAACGCTCAAAAAAGCGGGAACTTGAGTTGGGATCATGATTGGGACAGACTCATGATTCTCTCTAATATTTTAATTATTTGCAAATAATTTTTTTATCGAGTTTTCAGAAACTTTCCTGTTCAAATAGCTAAAAAAATAAATGCAGTCTATGAAAAATGTCAAAGGATGTCGTATCATGCACTCTTCAAATTACAGTACTCTTACAGATGCGTGATTCTTTTCATCCCCCATGCCTTATTCTTCCCCAATCCCTCGAAGACAGATAACTCCGGTCTTTTCCCTTCTTGTCATAGTCCTTCCGATTCCTCAATCTCCACCCCTTTCTCCACCCTCCTCCTCCCTCCATTCCTCCCTTCTCCCCTCAAGATAGCGTGTCCCTTCCATCTTCCTCTCTCCACATGGTAAGTCAATCCATTAACTTTGATCTACCTTGTCTCCCTCCAATGTCATGTAGGGAGTAGAGGGAAGTGGATTGTCCTTCCTGCGAGTAGATTCACGTGAGAGCACTGCACAACACACGCCATTCTGAGGCAGGGAAGGGGAGTAGATACCGTAATCTGTCCATGTCTCAACTGCAGGAGTGGGTAGTGCTGGGAGTTCTTCTGTGTGCCATCGTCCTCCTTCCACTGATCATCTACTTCACATACAAATACACGAGGAAACCTCAGCCACAGCGGGTCGGAAGTGTCGAGAGTGGAAGGCCAGGAGGCAATAGGGTAAGGACCCCTATCATTCAACCTGAGAATCAAAGGCCGTACCCCTAGGGTACCATTCGCATAACGGATCTCTCAATCGTTGGACAGTCTCTCGAATAGCCCTTGCGGTTTCCGCTACTCGACAATAGCTCAATTGTCTTGTCTCACGTAGTCTCCTTCTCTCGAGAAGGGATAGACAGTGTGGATGACGTATTCCTCCTCTTTCAGATCTCCGTAATCTCATCTGAATTCGATATCCGACCGGAAGATCCGCCAACGAGAAAAACAAGTGAGGCCATTATAAGAGTACGAAGGCATGTGATCTTGAGAGAGAGAGAGATCCCTCCACTCCTTCTCGCATGGAAACCTCACAACTAACGACGTTCTAAGAAGACCCCAGATTGGATTAGCCCATTGATTGCATGAGTCATTGCATGGAATCTTCAGTTGATACACCCTCGAATCTCCTCTCTGCTCCTCGAAATGCAGTGAAATCTACGACGGGAAGGAGACTCTCAGGTTGGAATGAAGTGTAGAGTAGGGATGTCAGAATGAAGATTGACTCTCCTCATTTCACACACTCTCTCGCCTGCCTGATCGGTTAGAGAGTGTGTGAAATGAGGAGAGGCAATCTTCATTCTGACAACCCTAGTGTAGAGTCGGAAGGAGTAGGAATGATGCATGATTTCGGCTTAACTTGCATGATCACTGAGATTTCCATTCTTGCGTTATGTCTTGTTTGAGAAAATTTGAGAGAGGGTTTGAGAATAAAAACTCGTCCTGGTTGCAGTATCTCACGATTTCAGCCAGTTTCCTGCACGAGCAACAGATAATGGATCCGGGTCCGATGCCGAAGGATATTGCAGTCGAATTGGAGAGGATTGAAGCGGAGAAGAAAAGCAAGAACCTCTACGACTAGAACATTTTACCCCCTTTCAAATGTTGCCATTTCGATCTAGAGATAATGCGATAAACACGGGTATTCTTCCACATTCTCAGTGCTTCAACATAGTTGGACAAGAATATGTCTTCACTCTTTCTGACAAGTTTCACATGTCCACTCTCGGTCGACTTGCTTTTCTGACCTCTCCATGACATGGATCATGTCAGAATGAGCCAGAATTATTCTCGAACCATTTCCGAGTCACTCATTCGAGCGAGACTTCCGTGATGCATTGATGACTGCTATTACTACCAAACTGACGTTTCTCTTTCCGTTGCCTATGAACCCTGAGTACAACCATAAAGTTACAATTATTGGATCGCAGAGATCCGAAATACGCTCTTTAGTCCCACTCTGATCATTCTGATGAACAATTCGAAAGATGGTAGCAACATGGTTCGAATTGCACATTCGAATCGCAACCTTCATACGTCACTCTTTTCCTCCCATTGATGTGTGACAGGAGAGATCCACAATACAGTCAACCTGCCTTCTCTCTCTCTCTCTCTCGTCCTGCTTCCATCTGGGGAGTTACTTGCAAGGGAGAGTGAAAGAGGGACGTCTGTGAATGGTTGAAAGAAGTCTTTAGAGAGGAGAGGGAACGTGCTCTAGACAGGACACTCTTGAAAGATGATTGTAACATTTGGCCCTGTTCTCAGTTACGGATTGACAAGCTTCCGCAGAAAACTAGTCAACGAATTAGACAAAGACGAATTAGGAATGCGTTCTTACGAACGTCATCCACTCGCCCCACAATGTTCATATCCAAACCATCGTGGAGAGCTTATCAAAAACGCCACACAATTTTCATCATCACTACGCAATATTGTGGAATCCCCGAAATTGTTAAAACTTTGTTAAATCGTTGGTTCGACTTTCTAACACAATACTTTGACTCAGAGACCCGGGTAGCAAACGTAGACCCCACTAGTTAATGTTCGTGAATAGTGCTTTCTCTGAAATTTTCTTTCCAATCAGAGCGAATTGAGCCAAATCTCTGAATGGATGCACGCCATATTTTTCTCTAGCTCGTATCGTCTATCAAAGATTTATCGTTCTGAAACACGACCACTCCTACCGAGTAGGTTCTCCTCTTGTTGGTGCAAGACTCGGTGGTGCTCATACTACAAAGATGGATCTAGAGATTAAATTTCATCCAGGAAAGAGAAATTTAGAGATCAAAGATCAGACTCTAAAGGAATCTAGAGATCAAAGGTCATGCTACAACGAGAGATCTAGAGATTAAAGACCATCCAGCAAAGACAACAACATCAGCAACGACTCCTAGCTGAACTCTGATTACAGGGATTGTCAATGGTTTACTTTACAGTGCTGCAACAACAACAGACTCGAAAGCCGCAGATGCAGCAGCCCCTGTTTGGTATACAGCAACCACTTATGAATGGTGGAGTGTTATTGAAACAATGGATGATGACAATGGAGGAGGATGACTCAGCGTAGCAAATTAATTCGTCGAACTGCGACCAAAGAGTTACGTCAGCTAATCGAGAATCGGACACAAAAGCACCTTTCTTATTGTGAAAACACTGACGCCAAAGTGATTCCAGAAAAATAATGAGAATGAATTGGAAGAGTGAGTCGGATGTTCGTCGATATTTTGAGTCGCTTTGATTATGAGAAATCCCTGTAGACATAGGTGGGCTCGCAGAAATAGTCGAGAAGAGGTCTCCACTCTTTCACATGATGCAAGTGTTCCCAATGCAGACGGTCCGGCATCAATCATTCCCTCGATGTCGCTGCTGCAGCTGCCGCAACAACTGCTGCAAGAGATGCAAATGCGCTGTATTCAGCAACAACAACATCAAAAATTCATTCGTTTTCTTCGAAATAAGTACGAATCGATATTTTTTATTTTTGCAGCAACAACAGCATCAACAATCCTCAAATTCCCTGAATTCATGGAATCATTCGACTGTCTCATCCGCCATGGCCATATCACAGGATCTGACAAGTTGGCACTCTTGAGAGTTGGCAGTCTCAAGGATGAAGTGATCATATCTGGATTCTCTCGGATAGATAGCAACTACCAGCATGCAATCGCACTACTGAAGAAGGAGTGTGATCGCCATCATCTCCGACATCACGCCCTACTCAGCAAGCTACGCAATCTACCCCAATGTGATCACGAAGGGTCTCAACTTCGTTCCCTCTATCTCCAGCTCAACATCATCATTCGACAATTGATGCCGAAAGGCGAGATGGACACTCCGGATCTACTTATCAATCTCCTCACTTCAAAACTACCCATTTCCCTACAGACTATCATAATCAAATAATCATCTCGCAAACCAACCTTCGGAATTTATGACGTCCTTTCTACAATACTCTATTGAAAAGTGATGCACTTTTTTCATGGGAATTTAACAACGACAGACTAATTCTCAGAATAACCACATGAAGTGTCCATTGTGAACTTACTTCACGTCATCTGAGTCTGAATGGTATTCTGAATAGTCCCTAAGTCTACCATTGATCTGTGATACTCAAACTATTTCACTAGATTTTCGAGAGATATCGGGAAAGAAGACGGGGTGGAGAGGAGGGAGAGGGGCATGGTCTTATTCTCTTCGGGTTTCTACGAGACAACCATACTCAACGATGGTTGTACACGATAAGCAAGTGATTTGAGAAATAAGTTATAGGGAAAGAAGATGGGGCGGGGTATCCATGAGGGAGGAGAGGGAAGGGAAAATTAGGTAGAAGCAACCCACAAGAAACAGTAGCCTGCTAATGAGCGTCTCTCTAGCACCCACAAACCAAAGACCAATCCAACCAATGGAAACGGTAGCCAATCATGCGTGTCTATGCTCCACACAACGGAGAAATGGATGGAAAGAGAGGAGGGAGAGGAGAGGAGGGAGGGAGGGAGAGACAAAACCCAGCTGGTTTAACTATGAAAGACTAGTAGGCCTACCCAAGCGAGGACTCATCAGTCTCTTCCCAGTTGATTCTGGGGTGGTCACCTGTTGGTTCGAGATCGAAATAAACCAACAGATGCCCTCGCTCATTTGATGGTTTCGACCACATAAGAGAGACCATAGAGATAACAAAGAGGATATGATATAAGATGAATATCAAAGACTGGACCAGTCTGTGCGGTATCCATGGGCTAGTAACTCAAAGTTGGGACCACTACAAAAAGCATAGCAGCTCGACGGGGGCACGTCAGGGTACGGTAGGGGGATACGGTAGGAGAGGGGAGGTCTTATTCTCTTCGGGTTTTACGATAAAACCATACTCAACAATGGTTGTACACGATAAGCCAGTGATGTGAGAAATAAGGGATGATGAGGGAGAAGTAACCCATGAGGGTAGGGTAGAATGAGGGAGGAATAACCCAAGGGAAATGGTAGCCAGCTAATGAGTGTCTATGCTTCAAATCTAGGTTCTGGAAGTCACCGTACTGTGGACTATGACTAGAGTGTACAAGTAGATTGGAGGAGGGAAGGAAGAGGGAAGCCTTATTCTCTTAGGGTCTCCAACCACACGAGACAACCATACTCAACAATGGTTGTACACGATAAGCCAGTGATGTGAGAAATAAGGGATGATGAGGGAGAAGTAACCCATGAGGGGAGGGGAGGATGAGGGAGGAGGAACCTCGAAAACCCCTTAACAGATGGTACTGTAGCGAAGACCCAAACCTGACCTAACCAACGGTTTCGGTAACCCAGGTAGCGAGGTACGGTAGGGGAGGGTACGGTAGGAGAGGGTATGGTGAGGGTACGGTAGGAGGGGGCGGGGTCGAAATCCGCCCCTTCCCCTTTGCATAACCACTTTGCATGTTCACTACTAACCAGACGGCACTATCTCCACTGCATGCCTCTTTGCATGTTCACTACTAACCAGAAGGCACTATCTCCACTGCATGCCTCTTTGCATGTGCACTAATGCAAATGCATCACCTATAAAAGCCGGACGTCTCCCTCTCAAATTCAGTTCGTTGCCTCGCACCGACATCACCACAACCACCTCGCAATGGACAAGACCGCCTGCACGGGAGCTGCCGGATCCGGATCGGGCGGCGGAGGAGCCGGAGCATCTAGAGGGCCGGCGTATGTTTGGGGATCCTCTTGGGTACCCTGGGATCCTACCGTACCCATTCTAATATCCATACCTTGCAGGGGGGATTGGCCAACTCCCGTCGCGTCCCGCAAGCCTGCCAACTCGGCCTCGTCGACGGCCGTCATTCACGGAGGCGTCCTCTCGCCCACGCCGACTGCAGCTGCTGCAGGTGTGGTTTTGCCCTTAGGATGCCCTGACTCCGCCCCCTTTACTACCGTAATCCTACCCTGACTACCGTACCCCTATTCCCCCCCCCCCTCCACCCTCCATATCCCTATGCTCATCCCACGCCTTGCAGCCAAGGGCTCGCGCAGAAAGACCACCCCCAAGAAGCGCACCGCGCCGGCGCCGGCGCCCGCTCGCAAATCTACTGGAGGAAAGGCTCCCCGCAAGCAGCTCGCCACCAAGGCAGCTCGCAAGTCGGCCCCCGCCTCGGGAGGAGTCAAGAAGCCCCATCGCTACCGTCCCGGTACCGTGGCTCTTGGTGAGATCCGGCGGTACCAGAAGTCGACGGAGCTACTCATCCGCAAGCTCCCCTTCCAGGTAAGGAGCCCCTCCCCCTTACCTCCCAACCAATGTTCGAATTGCAGCGTCTGGTCCGCGAGATCGCCCAGGACTTCAAGACCGACCTTCGCTTCCAGTCCGCCGCCGTGGCGGCCCTCCAGGTACTTATTCCCCTCCCCTCTCTGACCCTGACTGATCCTCCCCCATTGAAGGAGGCCGCCGAGGCGTACCTCGTGGGTCTCTTCGAGGATACCAACCTGTGCGCCATACACGCGAAGCGCGTGACCATCATGCCCAAGGACATCCAACTGGCGAGAAGAATCAGAGGAGAGAAATTTTAAGTTGCCTCGTTTATCATCCTATCCTCCCCCTTACTGACTCTCTCCATGTAACTATTCACGTCTCATCCATTCAATGAATAATGATCTCGCATGTATAACGACCCACTTCCAACGATAACGTCTGAACTTTTGTATTCGTATTAAACAATTTGCATACGATAAAATAATGCTACGATACTCGCAATTGAAAAGACGAGTTACTTACGGGCCTAACAAGAGTCTCTCTCTAAACACGTGGGATGGGGGATAAACGAACCTGATGGAATGGAGTGCGGCTTGGGCACGAGAAGACGCCGGAGATCACTCGTTGTCGAGCCATTCGAGGCAATTCAAGAAGAAGAAGGCGTCTCATCGACTGAAACCAAAATATTAGCGCATCAGAGAAAGCAAGAAAAAAACACCCAAACACGGGCGAAATATACGAGGAAGAGGGTGAGGACAATTTAAGTTCCATAAATTACAAGCAGGAGCGAATTTACGATTTTCGAAACTCAAGAGAACTTCGATCGATAAGCGAAAACGGGAGCAAGGGTAAATTTCACCGATTACATATCTGACAGAGCACAACACCTTCGTGGACTCAAGGTACTGTAAGCGTTCAATTTTGAAAAAAGATGAAAAAGATTTAAAAGAAAAGATCAAAAACTTTAAACAAAAAAAACTTTAGGGACGGAGGCGGTGTTAATGGATAAGCGAAACAATTCACAAGTATATGTTCAAACGGAAGCTCATCCTACCGCATTTCATGTTTTTGATTTAGAATTTCAAAAATTACGCAAAACAAAGAGAAAACCGAACAAGTAATGAAGCACGAAACCCGACGCTTTGAGTTCAAGCGGAGCGCATCGCCGGCCATGATCAT
>LS508571.1:476621-518595 GCA_900490845.1 Pristionchus japonicus | reverse complement strand
TTCTCTGCAACATAACAATTTTATATCTTCTTTCTCACAAATTCCACTTACCTTCTCATCTTTATCAATCTGATACTGTCTTCTCTCATCTTCTCTTTCTCTATGTGCAGACTTATAACTTGCCCATTTGAGGGCCAACTCAGACTCAGAACGAGTCAACTTTCGTTGTCTCTGCGATTATTAAATGATTCAAATGAACATTATTCGCTCATTCCACCATGGTGATAGTTCGTTATCATCTCTTTCATAGTTCTCCGATCTAAAGGAACCGATACCCTCAATGCCGTAATCGGCTTTCAATATTCCGCTCAGGACTGGCGGAGTCGGCGCTTCGCTCGCTGCGCCACACGCCTTACTCCATAGGAGAGGCGGGCGATCCATGGAATGGATCCGAATATGATGACCACCTCCATCGACTCCATAAAATGTCAGTGATTGTGAGGAGATTGATTTGTGAAACCACGTTCGCTCAAAATGATATTTCCCTCTCGTCCTCCTACCAGACAGCCAGTCCCGATGAGGTACGGTAGACGATCGAGAATTGATGGGATAAGATGTAATTGTAAAACTGTACAGGTTGCATTGGTGAAGTGGACGGAGACAGTGCGAGCGAAATTGGCTCATCGAGCTCATCATTCGACCATTACTGCAATATCGTGTTCGATCCTACTTCTTTTTAGTGGGCACGCTCGCAGGAAGAGATTATCGGATGAGAGAGAGGAAGAAGTGATGCGTGGAATGAGCTTGTCTCCCCCTCCCCTTCTCAGACGAAAGATAACTCCTCCCTCTGATCGGATGATTGGAGGATTCGAATCTGTCTCTCATGTACAATCGAATGTTCAATGTGAGGAGAAGAAGAGGACGAAGAGTGAGCCACGACCACAAAAGAGGAAGGTAAGCGATCACTTTTGTTTGAGAATTGGAATCATTTTTGTTCAGGCGTCAGCAATGATTGCAGAAGAAGGAGATGAAGGAGGAATTGGCGTCATTCCTCTTGGTAGGAATTACCCCTCCTCCTCCTCCTCCTCTCAATGATTTCTCTTTACAGATATGGGAAGCGAGGAGATGTCTCAACTCTCGATTGCAGCCGTCAGAGCGTGCACTTCAGTCGAGTTCGAGACGATGATGAAGAAGATTTCAGCCCCCAAGCTGACGATAGACGAGTTGGCGAAGAGCATGTGCAATGTGAGTGGCTAGTGTCTAATGGAGAGGGAGGGATGGAAGGAGATAGCGGGAGTAGGGAAGAACGACGGAGAATCACCCTATCCATTGTTCAGTCTCTAATGCAATTCTCGCAATCGAACACATGGCCTCTTGTTATGGCAATGACGGAATGGGAGTTGGATGCCATCGACAGAGACAGTGTAGGCCATATTTGAACATTTCCTATCTACTTATCCATGCCTCCCGCTAAAAAAACCCGTATGTAGACTATCAATTACAGATGATTCGAAAGGAGGAGAGGAATCTGTTCGCTCTACTCATCAAGATGAAAGAGAGAGAGGCGAAGAGGCTCACTAAGTTCTTCGACTACTTCTACATGTATGTTCCAGTCTCCCGTTCCATTTTTGATATATTTCCTTCTAATTCCCTCTTTTCCTTCTAATTTCCATCTATTGCAGTGAATATCTCGGCCGTGTTCTTCCCTTATCGGATTCACTCTCAACAGTTGAAGTCACAAGAAGCGTTCGATGTCTCTTCATGGCTCTTTCTCTCTCTGATGTTCACCTCTTCATTTTACTTTCTTATTCTGATATCTCTATTTCAGATAGTAGATAAGACTGTGGAGGCTCGAAAGTTCTTCTTCAATATTCTGCAGAAGAAATCGTCCCTGGCTGTATGCCAGAGTCTCGTCAGTGCATTTTACTCATTATACACATTCAAGAAAATTACACAAACTTGGATGTGATGCATGTCAACATTTGGTTCAGACCTTTCTACTCATCCAACCTCGAACTGTTTCACTCGCATCCGAAATATTGAGAACGAGATTGGATGACGATGAGAATGGAGGAAGACTCATCTCCATGCATATGAGTGGTAATGAGGTTAGACAATATCCATTGTTGATCATCGCATTCAATTTAGGATGCTCGTATCCTTGAATGGGCAGTCTCCAACTTCACGGTCTGTGATGAGGATGAATTCAAACACGCGGCATTTAAAATGCCTGTCTCTGTCGTCATGGTACGATCCTTTCCCTTGTTACGAATTAGTTTTCAAAATATATTTGTTGAAGGTGCAAGAATGGTGGGCGTCTGGTATGGAAGTGGTTGAGAGAGCGAAGGACCATTCATTAGGAGTATCTGTCTCTCACGATCATTCCATTCTCGTACGTACCTTCAAATATTCGAATTAACGTTACGTTGTACGCCGGGGTGTGTGTTAGGGTTATCATAGATTCGCTTGAATTGCAAGCCTGCATCCTCCCTTGCAAAGGCCCGTGAGGCCTCGAGCGATTCGAAAAAGTTGCGACTCCGCCACTTCGTGGCTCCGTCGCAACTTTTCTCTCACTGCTATCAACACGAACCTTTCACACATTGCCATCGAGATAGTCCCCACAATCCATTAACCATTATGGAAGCAGCTCGATTATTTGAATTTTTTATGCGCGTGAAGTTGTTTAGTCGATCGCCCGAGTCATTTGGTTGAGTTTCAGGCGAAAACTGCGTGAAAAAAAGATTACGCAATATTACGTCATCACTATGAAATTTATGCAAATTTTGAGAGTTTAAGTCAATTGAAGTTGTTTTGTGGTCAATGATGGGCTAACTTCCGCTAGTGGGGACGGGGTCCCGCGAAAATCAGAAAATTTCTACCTAGAGACTGCGCAAAATTTTGACTTGTACTATTTCGGAGGTACGCAAATTTTATTTTCTTAATTACGGGGCTCCGCAACCTGATTTCCTAGCAGAATACCAGCACACCATTGTTTGTGGTTCTCCCGAGTGATTTGGCCGAGTTTGAAGCTAATACGGTGTGATGAAAAATTTCGTCATATTGCGTCATCACTATGAAATTTATGCAAATTTCGAAAAAGTTTTTCGTGGGGGTTCGTAGGGTGCCGGGTATGAGCTTGGGGGATGAGAAATAGGCGATTTATAGCGATTTTTCAAAAGCATGACAGACGTTACAGACAAACAGACAGTAATCTTTTCTCAGGACGAATCAACGGATGAGATCTGTCTACTGATGAAGGGAGCGGATACGACCATGTCGGAGATGGTGCAGTACAACGATTGTTTGGATGAGGAATGCAGTAATATGGCCAGAGAAGGTACGGTAGTGGACGAAGGGGTTACGGTGGTGAGAGGGGATCTTGAGCATACGCGGGTCAAAATACCCAATGAGTATCACTGCTGCTAGAAGAAATGCTTTCTCTCGACGGTCATCCTCACCCGAGTTTCCTAATGGCCTAGTTACCGTACTCCTCCAGTTTGTGATCGGCGTTTTGCGTCTAGTTTGGCACATTTCCAAACATTGGTTTTCCCTGATTGGATCAATCGATTTTGAAAAGCGAGAGACAAGGCAGGTGAGAGACAATTGATCGATTTCCATAACCATTTTTGATTGATTGATTCTCCTCTCCCCTCCTCCACTCTCTCATTCCCTCATTCCTAGTTCGCTCACCCATCGCACGCGGTTCTCTCTCTCTCTCGAGCACGTAGGTATGTCTTTGATCTCCCTCCGATACCCCTTGGTACCCCTGGGTTCTCTGGTATCCTCTACAATACCCATGGTGATATGAGACCCTATCTTGTGAGAAGACTCACCTCGACTCGTACATTGAAAGTCAGAAAAATTCCAAAAATTCCCATAGGTGGACCTCACGACGTAGAGCTCAAAAATCGATATTAGACGGCTGTATCACTGGAACCTATTTTACGGTCACTCTCCCGGCTCTGACCGGTGGTGTTTACAAACTTCGAAATGGATGATCAAAACTTCCAGTTGAGTGGAAAAACTGTCGAATTGGGTTGTAAGAAGTAATTTAACACAAAATTGCAACAACAACAAATTTTGGCGGGAAAATCAAGTTATGAAGGCCATAAAATTGAGCGCCCTGAAAAATTTTCGCGTTATTCCGCACTCAATTTTTTTCCAAACGATTCCTTGTAGTCTTCCCTCCCGTCTTCCCCGGATCTCCCTTCCTTCCTCTTCCATAGGTGTTTCCCCATCCCATCCTATACGAAGCCGTTTGCGAAAGAGTCGAGCAAAGGCTGGCACAGCTCAAAAAGACCGGTTTTTTAAAAAAAATCCGTGTGATTTGGGGTCCTTGAGGGTGCTGAAGACGATAGACACTTTCATTTTTCATTTTGGGACCCCCTCGGTGCCCTTGCGGTCGCGCGTCAAAAACATGTTTAGTGGTATTTCTCCTCTCCCGAGGCCGCTAAAATTAAGTGTTCATGCCCCCCAGGGTGGAATTCAATGCTGATCACGCCTGTCAACTTCATTTCTCATGAATATTTTTCATAACTTTTAAAAGTGGAACTTCTCACAGAATCGTTTGCAAGATGGGAGACCTAGATAGATCGAACCGGCTTGACGAGAGGATTCTAAATCTGAATTTTCAGCCCTTTACAGGGTCGGGTGTTTGAATGGGGAGTGAGATAGTGAGCTGAGATAGCGGGTGAAATCGTACGTCCTCCCCTTGTTTACTCTCTCTCTCTCTCTCCCATGCAAATCGTCCTTCCCTTCCCTCGTCTCCCTCTCACCGACGAGTGAGTGTGGGGAAGGGAGAGAGGTCAGCATTGAATTCCACCCTGGGGGGGGGGGCATGAACACTTAATTTTAGCGGCCTCGGGAGAGGAGAAATACCATTAAACCTGTTTTTGACGCGCGACCGCAAGGGTACCGAGGGGGTCACAAAATTAAAAAATGAAAGTGTCTATCGTCTTCAGCACCCTCAAGGACACCAAATCACTCGGATTTAGAAAACCGGTCGTTTTGAGCTGTGCCAGACTCTCCCGGATTTGCTCGACTTTTCCGCGAACTGCCTCATATCGTCGTGACAGTGTGTACTGTCTTCTATCTGTATTTCGTATATTTCCTCCGTCGCGATTCTTATAAGAGCTCGCGAGGGATTTGTCGGGGACAGTGAGACTTGGGAAGGAAGGAGAAGCACTTGTGTAGGCGGGATGCAGTTGTGTAATCCTGGGCATAGCGTAACTGCAGAGAGGTGAAAGGTGAGGGGTTGTGGTATCGATTGGTACCCGTGCAGTGCGCAGTGCACCTACTGCCTCCGTCATGACCCCGGAGCCGCGACATAGTGCTCGAGAAAGCGTCCGTAGGCTGTGAAAACGTACGCTGTAAAATGCAGTAGGAAGCAGAGTACGGAGCTCATCGTTTGAGATGAATTTTGGCCACAGCATTACTGAAACGTCGGTTTTTTAAAATAGTGAATGTATTGCTATCCCTCGGTTTGCGCAGCGAAAGTCGATAGTTTGCGTGGTTCGGGCTTACACAAACTATCCAACTACTGTATATTGTTTTGATTCGCTGGATTTTCCCTGATTCTAGCTTGATGAATCGGGACGCTTACACAGTGCGCTATGTCGCTTCTCCGGGGGCCGTGCCCCGAATCGCGGTCAATGCTTACTGTAGTCTCCTCACTGCGATGGTGACTGTAGACGTGAGGGGTAATGTGGTCTCCAGATATCGATCGTGGGGTTACAGTACTGTAGTCTCATAGTATTAATCGTAAGGTTGATGTGAACGCGAGAGGTACTGCAGTCAATACGTATTCATCGTAGCGTTATTGTAAACCTGAGGGCCCTATTGACGGTGATGCCTGAAACACTACTATATCGCTTAGATTCGCTCCCAGAATCATATCGAATAGAGGTCTCTCTTACGTGGTCGAAACCGTCGGAAGAGCGAGGGCATCTGTTGGAGCATTTCGATCGAACCAACAGATGACCACCCCAGAAACTACTGGGAAGAGACTGATGAGCCCTCGCTCGGGTAGATATGAACGTAAAATATGAGGAATGCAAAATTTCGAGTGTGATTCCGCGTTCAAGAAATACCGTGTAGCCTCTTCGACCAGATGATAATCATGCACCCCTGATCTCTCAAAAATTAGATATGATTTTTCTGGCATACGTGTTTTTTTTGTTTCTTGTGCGCATTGGGACTTGCTAGGTCGTTCATTTTCAGACGTTTATTACGAAATCTGACCAAATACAATCAGGTAAGATTTATAAAAAGTAAGAATAAAGAAAGTAATCGCGATGGAAAAGCACGTTTTCGAAATCAAATCGACCAATAACTAGAGAAACTTTTAGGGGGAGAACAATGGTTGGATTGTTGTGTTTGGATGATGAAACTATAGGGATAGTGTGAAACAGGGACTCAGAATGTAAAGATATTACAGCTACTGGAAGGGGATGTGCGCTACTCAATTTAGCAGAGAAGAGACTTTCACAAGGAGGCAGTAGAACGATTTGAATTTCGTGCTCACGGAATCCTGAGCCGAAAGTGATTACGGTAACACGACGGGGCAACTCTTCTATTATCGATTGATTGGAAGGAATCTCAGAATTGATGAAAAAACACACACACGAAAGCTCAATTGAGAAGTTGAAATTTGACAGGAGAATCGATCGATAATCTGAGCGAGTGGTGTGACGGCTACGATAGACAACAACACCTACAGAATAACTTCAACTATTGATTGATCGATTAGGAGATGATAGTATATCATGTGGGTGCATGGAGTGTGTGGTGCGGTGAAGAGGAGAAAGGTATACTGTAGTCGGGAGAGGAACGAGATATACCGAATACACCCTAGATCGAGTGAGTGATCTACCTACGGAAGAAAGGAAAGAGAGAAACAACTAAGGTGCATTAGCTGCTACCTATCGCCTACTCGAGTCCAATTGAATACAGAACATCAATTCATTTCGGTTGGTGCTTATCAATCAATAATCAGGAAGTAAAACGGGAACCAAGACACAATTTGAACACATCCTAACACGCGGGTCAATTTTGCAGCTGTGAATAACATGGAAAATATATTGAATGAGGAGCTGTTGAGAGATGGAAAACTCCATAGTAAATGTATAAATGGTTACATAAACATGAGAATATAGGAGAAGACGAGGAAAAAGCTAGTGTGAGAAAATAGTAAAGTAACGATTGGGATGCAGGTACGTGAACCGGGTTGAGAGAACAATGAGTGGAGGGAGACGGGAATCTACACGGGACGAACAGATCGCAACTATGACTACTGTATACGGGAGGAGTACTGTAGTGACACTACCGTACTTCTACCACATGCAAGGAGGCACAATCTGTGGTGGGGGAGAGGGGGGGGGGTGAGTGATACACGCATTAGAGGAAGTCATCATGAGAGGAACGGGCGTCGAGAGGACGCCGTGTCCGACTCACACAGACGACAAACACAAGATTGAGTGAGAAGGGGGAAGTGGATGGGGTGCAGTCATCATTATACTCTACGTTAACTATCGAAAATGGAGAGTGCGAGGGGGAGAACTACTTGTACAACAGCTAATGCTATCGAGTGGGAGATGATCGAGTCATACTGAGCAGAGGGAATAGAAAAGGGGTGGGAGGCTACTACTCGATACTGTCTCTATAACGAGAATAGACAACAGAAGGGGACGAGAAAGGGGATAGGAAGGAGTGGAAAGTAATCAATCAATAATCACTAAACAACGACGACCATTACTGTGCTAGAGGGGACGGCGGCAAGAGGGGAGTGGCGAGGGCGCCGATTGATCCATTGAAAAGGGATTACGGTATCGACGGATTACGGTAGTCGACGGGTGGCCGCTCTCTCGCTGCTACAGTGCTCTCCGCCTTAGGCGGTAGTCTTGTCCTTCGGGTCCTTGTCCTGTAGAGAAAAGGCTTTTGCTCTTAGTCAATATAGCATCGTAGACGTTGTTCGCTATCATCAATCATCGTTGCTTATTCAAGTAAGACCTAATTATCGAAACAAAAACACTTTTTGACGGCGACTAATAATTTAGCGCAGATTTGTTGTAATCAAATAGAGTAGTATACCTGGAGGTAGACCTCGAAGTGGACGAGTCCGAGACGAGAGGTGATATCGTGGACGATATTGGAGGCGAAGGCACGGCACTCAACGAGAACCACCTGGTTGCGAGGGAGAGAGTCGAACTTGACCATCGCCTGCAATGGAGAAGAGTTTATCAGAAGGAGTACTACTATTATTATTATTAGCTCCTTATCGATTTCGAAACTACGGAAGCATTTATATATATATACAGGGTGTCTCAAAAATATGGTGACAAACATTATATTGATTATCTCGCGAACCATGCGGAGTCACGAACCCCGATCATGATCGTAAGTAGATGTATACCTACAGTGTGTATTGGCATCATCAGGTTAGCAGCAATGATCGATAGGTGTTGCCACGGAATACATTTGCATTTCGAAAAAAAGTGAAAAATGCCGCGACCCACTTCGGTAAATTTTTGTGATTTACCGGGAACCTGGCAATCAATAAATCCAGTTCACGCGCTAAACTTCGAGTACAATCATAGGCCTATGTGATGCATTTTATGATTTAGATATAGACTTCCGCGTCATGGAGAAATCGCACTATGAGTAAAACCAGACCATGCAAAAAATAATTTTCTAGAAAAATCAAAATCTCGGAAAACATGTTCAACGGGATGCCAAATCAATGTTATCTCATGTAGCTTTAGGCAGCCTGAAAAAATATTTTTTGACAGGGTTAGTTGGGTTCTAAAACGATTTTCAATACCTGATTCATGAGACATGAATTTCATCAATTTTCAGCAAAACCTGATCTTTGAAAATTTATGGTGAACTTGAATGAACTGCTTTGGCAAAACTATCTACCTCTCACAGCAGGACTATATTAGGGCTTCTCAGGGAAAACAAGAAAAATGATTCATCTCTATCGACGTTGGGAAGGAACAATTTTATGTGAAATTATTTTTTTGCGAGCCGTTTCTCAAATTCCAGTTGAAAATTTATTCTGAAGCAACAGCTTCATGATAAGTAGACTAGTGTGTATAGTTAAACCTCTCAATGTATGCCCTAGCAGAAAATAATATTAATTATTTTTCACCACAACCTGGATTCCTAGAAAAAATTCCCGAAAATATTGAATTTTGTTCAGAAATGGAGCCACAATTGCAACATTAATGTTTAAATAATTGTACCTATCAAACCATTAAGACAAAGCATCTTGGTTTCATACCAGTAGTTGCTCGTAGCAAGTGCTATGCATAGCTGATGTTATGGGCTGTCTGGCTAACTAAGTGTCGAATTAATCATGATTGAAAGTTGTCACAATATTTTTGAGACACCCTGTATATATATATATATATATATATATATATATATATATATATATATATATACCATTCAAGGCAATCGAGCACTGTTCATGACCATCTCCCCTCACTCACAATGGGCTGATGGTAGTTGTCCATGACTTGGTAGGGGTAGTACTTGCCATCGATGCCCGATGAGGGAATGTACGTCACCTTGCCGATGTGCTCCTTGTCCGGGTTGTTCTGCAAACAGACTCATATGCAATTATTGTTTCACTATATTACAAGCAAAATATATGTATAAATGAGTAAAAACTAACGGTTCCATCGCAGTGGAGAGCGATCGATCCCTTCTTGTAGCGATCACGCACCTGTAAACAGTAGGGTTGCATTACTGGCATATGTTGTCTATCCATACTGTGTCTGTGTGCCAGACAGGGGAGAGATCGAGTGAGAGTGAGAGAGTAACACTCCACCAACCTGTTCGGGGACGGACTCTGACTCGTAGTCGGTGGGCTCCCATCCGATCAGACGGTTCAGCGAGAGGATCACGCACGGCTTGCCATCCTGCAGACAACAATTTGAATTGTTAAAACTCCCGCCTACTAATTTCGGAAATTCTTCTCTAGTGCAAAAATCGACACAGGTTCAATTTTGTCAGAAATTCATAAAATTCAAATATCTACCTTGAATCCGTATCCGTTCTTCGAGCTGCAGCCAACCTTTTCGAATTCGGCCAACGAGAAGAGGCACGACTGCAAGAGGAGGGAATACTACCGTATCCACCAATCGATGACCGTACCTCCTCAGTGTCTCCCTTGGCAGAGTCCTTGTTGGACATGGTTCCGTCGCACTTTCGCGTTCCATTCGTGTTCTCGTACTTGGAGAGATACGAGTTCATCTGCTTCACGAAGGGATCGTACGATCTGCAAGAGATGAGATAGATGCAAGAGGAGCACATTCATCATTCTAATATCGTCTAAAAGTACAACATGTAATTCCTTATCATTTCAACAAACTATTCAAGATAAAAAAATGTCAAAAGTACTGAACGAAAAAAAAACTGTTTTTCCACACGCATTTGACTTTCGAGGTTTCTCTGCATAAATAAACTACACGCTGCATCCAAAACGTACTCGGGATCTCTGATGTTGAACTTGATCATGGTTGAGTCGGGGTTCTCCTTGATCCATGGCTGATATCCGAGACCTAAAATATGAGAAATATTATATTTGAATAAATAATTCATATTTGAATTCTCCCTCGATTTTCACATCTTCTCTCCCTTTCACACCCCACTTCCCCACATCCGGACAACGCTTCCGGTTGAACTTATAATTACCAAGTCACGAATGGATGTGAAAATTGGACAAATTCTCTCCAAGGAATGTAGGAATGTAGGAGTGGAATCAGTCTCTCAGTCTCTTTCTAGCAGGCCTTGCATCCATGCCATCTCTTTATTCATGTATGGAGTGGATTGGGGAGGGAGAGAGAAGGGGGCACTCTGCCATCCCCTCTCTTCTCTTCTCTTCTCCCTTCAACTCCACACTTCGACCCACTCACATGCAATAACCATAATACTCCTGTTTACTATATGAAATGGAGAGACATAGAGAGGGGGCAGAAAACTGCTGTCACCACTAAGGAACTCTCCTTACTCCATCCGGGGTGCCCTCAACCTTCCCGTCCCTTCTACCTCATCCTCGCCATCGTCATCCACACTGCAACTATTTGGCCATCGGATGAGCTGCTTCCCCTCCTCCTCCTCTCTCTTCTTCCCTTCCCCTTCTTCTTCTTCTGCCTACGTACTACTACGAGATTACGAATGGAGAATGGGAGAAGAAACATACACAATCCACTCGCAGATCATGACATCAACTAATTAATCACGAACATGTTCAGAGCGAATTCCTCCTTGCTCATTAGACCATTCCATAAATCATGGCAGCTCCTCTCCATCTCCAGACATCTCAATCTGATGAATGGACGGGGACGGGCAATTGCTCCTTTCTCCTCTCTGTCCTCCGTCTCTCCTCCATCCATCCTCCATTCTCCCCCTCTAAACGCCCCCAGATGTGAGTGTGAGTGTGCAATCTTCTGGAATGGAGTCTCGTCCATGGCTCGTCCATGGAAAGAGAGAGAGAGAGAGTTCCCGAGGACCCGATATCATTTCCGATTCATTCCATCGGGTTTCGGGTCTCTTCCCTTTCTTCCCTTCCACTTCGGATGGAGTGACGTCAGCATCTCTTCTCTTTAGAGAGTACTTCAATTCAGAGGAGGAGGAGAAGGAAGGGAAGAATATGCATTGGAAAGGATGGAGCAATCTCGTTCATTCGTCGTTTGATTCTGTCTGGGTAGATCAAAGCATCATCTACCGATCCCTTTTTCCAATTGGATGGACGAGAGGAGAAGAAGGAGATACACGGGGAGAAACAAATAGATGAAGAAGACCCGTCATAGAGTAGAGAACGCTTGGAAGAGATACACTTGCGAGAGGGGAGAGAGGGAGACGATGGATGAATCAGTGTTATCCCCCTCCTCATCCATTCTCTCCTTGTTGTCTCGGAAACACTTGAGATATCCTGACGTCATCCGGATAGGAAGGGAGTAAGCGATGCACTTACTCAGTCGCTGAATATATGAACCTTCGTCCACTTAAATGGTTGCAGACTGCATCTCGTGGAGAGACACCCTCATCCTCTCCATCTCGATCATTCCTCCTCTCCTCCTTCTCATGCCTTCTCGTAGACTGGCGAACAGTTGCTCCATTTAGCCTCCTCCTCTCCTCCTTCCTTCTCCCTTCTAGCAAATTGATCTCCCTCCGTCCCTTCTCTTCTCCTTCTTGCAACCTCCATCATCCATTATCAATGCATGCTCCCTTCATCTCCATCTTCCTCCTCTCCTGTCTACTCTCGTCCCTTCTCCTTCCCCTCTTCCTCTCCACAAATCTCCCTCCTGTATTCCCATCCAACCCACTAGCTCGTTTCCGAACCCACTTCCCTATCTTCTTCTTCTTCTCCTCTTTCGCTTCCTCTCTTCATTTTCTGGGACTCAAGATCCATTTGGAGACGGAAGAAGGACAGAAGGAGAGAGAGGGGAGGAGGAGGGAGAGGGTCAGACGACAGACGACCAGAGAGGGAGAGAGATGGGCGACAACGATGGAAAGAGATCAGGGGAGGCCCTCCCTCTCTCTGCGTCTCTGCCCCCTCTCCTCTCTCCTCCTTCTTCCCTCTGGACCATGGTCGTGTGACGTCATCAGAAGGAGAAGAAGCATCATAAGAAGATGGAGAGAGGGAGGAGGAGGTGGAAGTGGAGAGGGAGAGGGAGGGAGAGGGAGGGAGAAGTAGGGGAGAACTCTGTCCTCTTCCCTCCCATCCATTCATCCCTCTCAAGGAGTAGGACGAGTTCATAAGAATAAGGAGGACTCATGAGGGGAGAATGCAGAGAGACGAATGATGAAAGTCATCCACTCTGACATGTGTCAAAATGAGAAAAGTGTCGCTTCTCAAAGAGCAAAATCATTTCCAATCTTTCGATCAGTTTGTGATCAGTGATAGATCCACCGTATCCCCCTTCTTCGTCCCAATATTTCGTCTCCCTTCATCCCTCTCTACTCTGCTCGTCCCACTCTCAATCTCCCAAGGGGAATGCATCCAGGGTCCACGGAATTCCGTAGAAAGGGAGAGAGAGAGGGAGGAGAGAGAGGACGAGTCGACATGAGATTCCTCCCTTACTACCCATACCATGTCAAATTAGGCGTAGCCCTAGGAATATAATCAGTTTGCAATCCACGACCGGATATTTTCGAAAATCAACCGAGAAAACGCACCAGGATTGACACCGATGATCGTGCCTTTGCCGTAGAAGCGAGGAACCTGACAATGATTCGTTGAGATGAGGGAAATCATGAGCCGTTACACCACACACAGAAGACACAAGTCTGGTGCACCGCCACAACTTGCCATAGCTTTTTTTGCACAGCATGTTTGTTTTGTGGTGGGACATCAGACACAAAATAGTCTCTCTCCTCACCTTGGGGTCGAGAGTATTGAGGAAGATAGCGAGACATCCGACCCAGAAACCAGCGAGAAGCGTGTAGAAGATTATGTAGAAGACCGTGATTTGCACTGCAATTATTATATACTTATGTGTAACTCGGTTTTTCCATTTTGCCATTTCTCCCCTCTTCGGCCCTTCCCTTCCCCTTCTCCTTCTTGGCCTTGGCTCTCCACAACTTCTCATCAACACTTTTCCTCCTTCTCTCGTCCCTTTCTTGGGGAGGGACAGATAAACAGTGGAGAGAGGGAAGGGAGAAGAAGAGGGGAAGGGGACATGGATACATCTTCTTTGTCTTTCCTCTCTTCCTCTCTCAAAACTGTCTCAGTGTGTTGTGTCTCTCTCTGCTGTCTTACCATCACTACATCTCTCTTCTCTCTCTCTCTAAAAACAGACACCAAAAAAGAGGGAAATTTGACACTGGCAGAACATAACTTCCTTCCTATTCCATCAGAATTCACGAGGAGATTTCAAGAATCGGAAGGGGCGAATATGATGGATTCAAGCACGCTCCCCTCCCTCTCTCTCTCTCCATCGATTCCCTCGTCCTTTCATTCCCATCCTGCTAAATCCTCCTTCGAAAGGGAAGGGAAAGATCGAGCTAATCCTTCTGAGATTCCATCTGACAGTTCAAGGGAGGACAAAGTGTGCAAATTTTTGCGTTACTGGCCAGGAAAAAGACATAGAATCCCGAAGATAGGGAGATTTAAATATAATTATATTCTTGCACGTACTCCATGATTTGGCTGTTCTTCCGAGTACGGTGCCGGCCTCTTTGTTGTAGAGGAACTTCTTGAATCCTTGCGGCTGCTCAACTGAATCCGCCTTCGATCCATTCGCCATCAACTGAAATGATCAGAGAAATTAGAAGATGAATAAATCGAGTATTAGTAAAATCGGAAGATGAAGCAGTCAACTGCAAGCGCATCCGTAAAAATACCTAACGCCCCAGTAAAACTACTTATATAAGAAGATTTTTCAATTTCACCCTCTGAATCACAGTTGCATTCAGTGTCCCTCTACACTCATTCCTCTCGTCAACGACACTTTCATTAGTCATTGGCTTCCTTCTTTTTTCCCATCTTTCGTAACTTTCAGCATCTTACTTCACACAATAGCATGCAGTTCGCACTTCTCAACCGTAAACAGATGACACACACTAGTAACCTTCTCAAGACCTTCTAACGTACAGTAAATAACTCACATCCGTCATAGAAGTCATCTTTCCGTCCCAATCCGTCTACAGTATTTCTCCTACCGTACCAATGGATGAACTACGACTAGACGTGGTCTCGGCTCTCTTTTCAAGGGGAAGATGGGAGAAGAGAAATGATGAATCCCGTCTCCATTCCTATCCTATATTTCACTCATTCACTCATTCATTCATTCCATTCCTTTCCTTTAACCCGCCCCTTCGTCTCTTCTTCCCTTAATCGAGCCATTGCACGGAATCGCGTTCGACTTCTCCGACAATCATTACTTTCAATTATCCCAACTAAACTAATTACCTTCCTTTCCCTCTCTCTAACACTTCTCGAACCCGTAACCTTTCCATCTAATCTCCCTCTGTCATTCACACAATGCTCTTCTAAATAGATCCATTCTCCTTTCGGATGGAGAAAACTTTCCCATGCTTTCTCTCCCTTCATAATCATCTTCTCTTCTCTCTCTCTCTCTCTCTAGAATCACTAATCTTCTTACTACTCTTCCACTCTACAATCATCTCCTATTTACCAACACCATCCACTACACCCAACCCGATTTAGACCCTCACATTTTAATCTTCCGATTCGAAAACGGACGGATAAACAAGCTCACCTGGTTCTGTTCTTCAATCGGGTTTCCTTTAGCCATTGTGGAGTACTGTAGGTGGGGTACGGTATCGATCAATGGGAGGGAGGGGGGATACGGTGCTGGTTCGGTGCTTGGCCCGAGTTTGAGTGGGGGTTAGCTTCTCTTCCTTCTTGAGATGGAACTGTCTCGACTCTGCTCGCGATCAAGCGCGCACCCTGAAGAGAGAACAGACTTAATTTGAGAGCACGACGACCGATTTTCGAAAAACGCGACGCGACTGATTAATCACACGCGAGTACAATCGGAGATGGAGCAATGGATGAATAAGGAGAAGAGAGAGATGACATCGTCGTATATTCCTCGTCTCTCTCTCTCTCCTCAGTCAAGGCGTATAATCATAATTGATACTAAAATGAGTCACAAAAGGAGAGAGGCGACAGAAGAGACGAAGATGGGATTCGGAGAGAGAAATCGAGCTATTCAAATGGAAAATCAAACCCATTGTTGAAAATGGGACGGAGCGAAGAAAAATGGAATATCAGTGCAGATATCTTCGAGATAGATAGAGGGAGGGGGGGGTGTCTCTAAGAGATGGAGGAAAGGGAAGAGAGAGGAGAGTGAACAGAGGCAGAGAGAGGAAGAGAGTGCGAAACGGAGGCATAGAGGCAGGGCTCATCGATTGAGTTTAGAAAGAAGAGAAGGAAGAGGAGGAGAGAGAGACGGGAAGCGAAGAAGGGACAGAGAGAGAAGAGGGAAGACTACCACTCAACAGAGATTGCAGAGACATGCAGATATCCTCTATCGGGAGGGAGTGGAGGGAGAGATTGGAGGAATGGAGAGTGGAGGGGAGAGGGAGAGACTAGCTAGACACACAGACTAGCCTCAGGCAAGGGAGGGAGAGTGGAGAGATGGAGGGAGTAGGGGGAATTCCCCTCTGTGCACTCTCAATGAGCAGTAGTACACTGTGATCTGAGCAGATCGAAAGAACGGGGAAGGGAGGCTCTACTCCACCCACTACGGATCAACGATGAGGCTACCTGCTGCAATTGCATCCAGCAAGAGAGAGACGGTGCGAGACAGAAATAGATACGAGAAGAGGGGAAGTGCTGTAAACTGTAGAGAGGACGAGAGGGGGATGGACTAAAGCTCTCTCTCTCTCCACTCTCAAATGATCCATCTGGCTGGGTGAACCACTGTGATACTCTCATTGTGAATGGGAGACAAGTAGTACAGAGAGGGGGAGAGAGAATGGACAAAGAGATCAGAATGGAGGGAGAGGAGGGATAACAGAGGGGGAAGGGAGAGGAGGAGACCAATGGAACTGTCATCGGACTACTCAAAATAGCTGCCCACCCCTAATGTCCTATAACTGGGATAGAGAAGGGAGAAGAAGGGAAAGATCGGCGATCAGTACCATTCAATGGCGATTTGGGGGTGAAAGCTTCATGAAAGGGCACCGTTTTGAATGTGCAGAAGAAGAAAGGGAAAGAAGTGGATTGAAAGTGCAAGGAGGCCATCTTGCTGCTTCGAATGGAGAAGAAGAGGGGAGGAGACATGGGAGAGAGGCCATACCTCGGATGGGATGAAAAGGAGGGAAAAGGGGATGGCAAGTCTAGTAGATGAGTTGTCTCTGACACAAACTCTGTCGAGTTCTGGTGCTCAATAGAAGTAGAGAGAGAGTATTGCAGAAGGAGAGGAGGGAGGAGACAGAGGAAAGGGAGGGAGTCCCCCTTTCCATTCAGTTTAGACCCTCTATTCAAGGGGAAGAAGTAGTGACTACTTCTTTAGATGGAAGAGGGAAGAGGGAGAGGAGAGGCGAAAGGCATAGTCTAACCAAGTCTCCCTCCTCCTCCTCCTCCTTCCATCCCCCATTCTCCCTCTCTCCTCTTCTCCCTTCTGGAGACTCAATTGAAATCGTCAAAACTTGTCGAGGCAAAACGCAACTTTGGACGTATTTTGACCTGTGAACAGCAAAAATATGGGTGCGGAACGGAGGAATAAACAGAAGAGAGGAGAGAGAGAGAGGAGAAGACTGCGATAGAATCGAGTAGGAATTCGAATGGAGGAAGAGATTCTTATCGTCTAAAGGAGGTAAAGAAGAAGGGAGTTGTTGAGTAGAGAGAGGAAGAAGAAGGGAATGAGGCACACTCGTAAGATAGGTAGTAGAACTCTAAAGTCAAGGTGGAAACCATTCCCTCATCCCCCTTCTCCTCTTCCTCTCTCCTATACTGACATCATTCAATCTCCTCCGTCTCACTTCACAGTTCCCAATCTGAATCATGCTAGAAGATGAAGGAGGAAATGCAAACTGTGAATTGGAACGAGGAATCAGAGTAGAAGAGAGAGGGGGGGGGGGCAATCATAACGCGGAAGTTTCCTCCCCTATTTGAAGCCTCTGATTTATATCTAATCACAGCACCAAGAATAACTTTGATGATCGAGGAATAAAATCACACCTTTTCTCGATAAGACTCAGCCAAGAATAGTCACCACTGTCCACTAGGAGAGAATGGATGTGACTACCTCCTTATCACTCCCTTCTGATTCTATTCCAGTCTCCATCTTCTCGATCTGCGTACGTCACTCTCCTCTGATCCGATCCTTCCTCTCTCCTTCTCCCCTCACAACACTCCAACCAACTGTCTCTCTCTCTCCTCTCTTCTTTCCCTTCCTCAGTCCTCCTCTTCCGCCCATTCCTCATTCCATCGAACACATCCATCACTTATAATAGCTCTCCCCTCTCTCACCCCTCCCCAATCTGATCTCGTCCTCTGATCTACCTTCTCTCCAATCGATTCCCTCCTCAATAACAGTCCAATTAGAGAATTGAATTCTCTCTCGATACGACATTGATAAGACACCTATCAGTGAATCATGGTCTTACCAAGCTTGCATTGATGGCATACATAAACACGAGAAGACTAACCGCACTACGGTTCAAAGTGATCAAGTCATCGACATTGATTAATTAACCAATTAAAGTGAAGAATAAAAGTGAGATATCACTTCTGAGAAGGAGGAGACGGGGTCAGATACTTTGACGAGCTAAGCGAGAAATGAGATAGTGAAGGAGTGGAGAGAGGGAGGGAGGAGGGAGGAGAGGGCGGAAAGCGCAAGACAGAAATCAGTTGCGTAAAACTCTTTGCTCGGTGTGCTCCTCTCTTGTCTAATCCTCAAAGAAGAAGATGAAGAAGAGGAGAGGAGGAGGGGGAGGAGTAGAGAGTAGAGAGAGGAGGAGTAGAAGAGGTAGATCAGTGAACGTTCTGCCAACGTCGAAATTCTCAAACATACGCAAGCGCGCTTCGAAGTGGAGGAGGAGAGTATTACAGGAGAGAAGAAACTAGAAAAGAAGGTTGAGGGAGAGAAGGAAGGTACTACCTCCACAGTGATCTCCCACCATAGAGCAAACGGGAGGAGGGAGAAGAGAGATAGAGAAGTCAAAGGTTAAGCAGGGTGCGCGCTTCTCTCCACTAGGCAACGACAACGCAGTACAAAGGAGGGGGAGTCTCTCCTTCTCCTCACTCATATTGGGTTTCACGCCTTTTGATCCACCTCCTTCCACCTTCCCACTCACTCATTCTCGCTCACCTCTCTCTCTCTCTCCGCTCAATTCATTTTGCGTGAGCGGTAGTAAACTGAACGAGTGAGGGTAAGACTATGGGTAGGACGAAAGGTTGAATGGATGAGAGTAAAGGGGAGAAGAGAGAGGAGAGAACGTTCGCGAGTCTGGTCAACTACCTACTGTGCACTAGCCAACGGGAAGAGGGCTCACTTCTTTCAAGCAGATCGTACACTTCCACGTCAACACTACACGAAGATTCGATGGAGAAAGAGAGGGAAGATAGATGGATGAATGATACTATTCGCATCAAAATGGCCATCAGCACCGATTGGTCACTTCCCTCCTATTTTTAGTTCCTTCCTCTCTCCTCCTTCCCCCTTCACTCTCCGCGTTTCTATTCCTAGCAACGGACTCCTCTACAGGTCCCGCACGCGTCTATTAATAGAACATGATCACAGAGAGAAACACAAGGGGAGTATGCTCCTTCATAGCATGACTCGTATCGTATCAAAGACAGAGAGATCATTCGACTATATACGCAACCGCCTTTAACGGATAGTAGCCAACGACGTCATCAATAATCACTGCGCAACTCGGAATCCCCCTCTCAACCTAAAATAGAGGAGCTAATCTCCGATCGACAGTTTCCGTTCCCTCCTTCTCTTTAGAGAGTGAGAAGAGATCAGTATCATCTTATCACCTCTCTTCCCTCTTTTCTTCCCTATCAAAACAATCTCTCCAATCCAGAAAAGTCAGCCATCAAACTGTCACAAGAGGCGAGAAGATTCACACTTGGCAAAGAGAAGATTGACGGCCGAATGAAGGAGCAGCACCAAAAACCATCTCCATTCTGGGGGTCTATCTCTCTCCCTTCTTCTTCCCGCTCTATCGATAAAAGATTGCCATACTTCAGAATCGCTTACAAAGACTTTAGTACCATCATCAGAAAGAACAAAACGAGGTCCGGAAATGATTGATCCACTAACCAGCCAATCAATAATTCGATACGGTAGTCACGTGAAAACAAGGGCGTTCATTACTATGCCAAACATAGGAGTGGAAGGAGGGGAGGGAGTATCTATAGATTGATCTGCTCTCGAAAACAGTCACTCCTCCTCCTTCCATCTCTTTTCCGGTCAGTCATCACAACAACCACCACCACCTCACTTATTATCGCATCACCATCGCCACTCTCCCGTTCTCCCTCTCTCTAACCTGTGAAATATGAGGGGTGAAGTGGAGAGTGAGAGTGGGGCAGTCCAACTGTAGAGATGATACCGAGTAATTCAGACTGTCAGTCGAAGGGGAGTAGAGGGGAAACAGTTGAAGGCAGGCTCCATAAGTGGATTGAGCGAAGAAGGGAGGAAGGAGAGGGATGGTGTGAAAACAGTCCCTCCATCTACTTTAATCCACTCTACCTGTTACGGACTCCCGTTCTCCATTCACTACTACTGCAATACACTGGATATGACTTGCAACCATCTCTAATCTGTTCAGATCAGACAAAAGACGTCAGAGGGAGCTCAAAACAGGCGTCAATCTCTCAAAGGCGGATTAGATTCTTATAGGTGCAGAGGCGTCTTTAGAGAAAGGGGCCGCTTATCACCACCACTCTTGAAAGCACCTAATCATGATTGGAGCGTGTGGGCTGATAGGGAGGAGGGGAGGAATGAAGAATGGAGAGGAAGGGGATGACGGGGGATGGTCTTCAATAGATACTTGTGACGTCGTGCAACCATGACAGGGAAAGGAGAAGGAGCAGGAGACAGGGAAGGAAAAAGGAATCAGTATGGAAGACATGAGGAGAACACTGATCCACCAATGGTGAGTGAATGAACCAAGAGAAATAGTACAGCCTTCGACTGTGCACTCACAGTCATTCTCTGACACACGATGATGATAGCGATATGAGAGATGATTATGAGTCTATCGATTGAGGAGGAGAATCGACCCATGAGAATCTCTTTTAGATACAACTGATTCTGCAGCAAATTATGTCAAGAACATCAACAACAACACAAATATTCAACTGATTCTGTGCATTATTGAAAATATATTCTCTAATCCCCCAGAGATTGCACCGCACAATAATATCAGCCATCACAATCAAAAGAGAGAGCGAATCGCTATCAATATCAACAGAATGAAGGGACTGCGATGCATCGATCAGAGATCTCCAATGGAACGAAGAGAAGGGAAGAGAAGAGGAGGGGAAGGATTCAGAGATGAGGGAGATTAGACGAGAAGATTGAACGATGAGAGCAGAGGCCATCTCATAGATGGGAGGCAGTCCTCTTCTCTCTCCTATTCCTAGAGGTATCTCCCCCTCCTTCCTCCCTCTCTCACTCAATCCCTCACTTCGATATGCATCACATCTCTTCATACGCTCACTTATCGACTCTCCTCCTCTCTCTCGCTCTCTGAATGCCTTCTCTGCATCAACACAACCGGGCCCATACCTAACTTGTCAAAGGGAGAAGGGGGAGGGAGAAACACGAAACGTCACTGAGGTACACCCGAAATGGCATGGCAACACACACCTACATCACTTTCCATGTACCTAGAGACCAGCTCACCCCACTCATGAATGTGTGTAGCCGTGGAAACGACAGGACTAAAGACTCATCCTCATGATCAGTGAAGACCCGAGGGGCGGGAGGAAGAAGGCTTCTCCTTATGGTAGTGAGAAGAAGGCAGAAGAAGGGCATGGGAGAGAGTAGACAACTACGAGGCCAAACAAGCATCAGCTACTGCCAATTCCACCACCTAGCGACCGCGAGAGAGAAATTTGTCGTTTCTTGCCTGGGATAAAAGGGCGGAAAGGGGACTGAATTGACTTCTGAGAAGAGGGGAGGAAGGAGGCAAAACGGCATGGCAGGAGTGAAACATGAGGAGGATACAGCCTCCTGCTGGATGAAGAGGGGAGGACAGAGAGGAAGACCCCCTCTTCTACTGCTGCATACACTCGCGAGTCCGCCTCTCTCAGGAATGTTCTCCTCCCTCTACTCCAGATCACTCTGCTTCTCTGTCACTCTCGCCTTCGTATCCTCCTCGTGAACATCAGTCCTGGTTCTCTCTCCTTCCTCTGCGTCTCTGCCCTCTTCGACTGATCGTCGTGAGTGTGATCCATGCAGGCACAACAAAAACATTGAGACGGGAAGAAGGGAGGGAGGAATGAGTAGAGAGGGTGGAGGGGAGAGATCAAGAAGATCCTCTCTCGAGATACACGTATCGAACTTCGGCCCAATCTCGTAACCAACTCGAAATTACCCTACTCTCCACCGAAAAAGTAGCCATCGAATAGAGAGAGCGCACAATTGGAGATTGCAGACTACTCGCAAACTATTCGATAGATCAAGAGTGGAGAGAGGGGAGAGGAGGGAAGAGGACGGACCCACTGCCTCTTGCTTCATTCTCTCGGTTACAGGAAGTTGGCAGAAAATTGAAACTGACGATAGAGGGTCAGAGTTGGACGACGAAAAGAGGTAGCAGAGAGCAAATACAAGGGAAGGGAAGGGAAGGGAGGAAGAAGGGAAGAAGAAGGGGACTGAATGAGTACTGAGGTAGAAAAGGGGAATTGAAAGATTGGAGGATAGAGAGGGAGAGAGACGAAAGAATATTGAGGAGCAGGCAGAAAAGATCAGCCGCGAATACACAAACACAAGGGAGAGAGGGAGGGATAACCCGGAAAGATAAAAGAGAAGAAGGGAGGGATGTCTAGACTCAGTCTTTGCACGCAAATTGAGGCAGGGCCTCATTTCAAGGTCAGAGATCATCGATCGGCTTTCCCAGTTTTCAATTGGTTCTCATCTTCTCTCTCGATTCGCAACAATTTCGGCCCATCGAGCACCTTCAATAGATCAAAATGGTCAGTGAGAGGCAGTGGGGCATGAAGCAATTTGCGAGAGGAAAGAAGGAGAGAGGGAGGAAGAGGAAATCATCACTTGGATCAAAAAGCGTCAACCTCTCTCCGCTAGAAAGTAGAACCGATCTCTTAAGGGAGCGAACATCAGAGAACGATTATATGAGAAAGGAAGGAGAGAAACCTTTGAAATACACACTCCGTCTCGCATTATTCATGAGTGTTCGATGAGATGCCCTTGAAATAGATCAATTTCAAGGGAGATCAGAAAACGGTTAGGGACAACGAAGAATGAAGAGAAGGCAGACAAGAAAAGAGATATCCACCTTGCCGAGTCAGCTAGATAATAAATAACCCAGACTCAATTAGTGAGTCTCAACCCCAATCCGATTCACAATAGGCTGCGAAACCGTTGAGATTGCAAGAAATGTGGAGAGAGCGTTCAATTGGAAGGGATGAAAGGCGCAGTATCTAGAACCAGTCCAACTCTCTTTCACTCTACTCTCGTAATCGAGAACCTTCCATTATTGGGTCTTCCCCTTCTATTCAATTCCAATTCTCTCCCCCCTACAATACTCGCTCAACCATACACACAACACTTCACAACAATCGATGGGTTCCTTTAGTTTGATACGGTAGATCTTCTGATCTCTTCCCTTCGAGACTCGCACCCTGCAATGACGCAAATTACCAATCAATACCAAGCTCAAATAGAAAAGTCCGAGTTGAACTGTAAGCGATCTGTCGGCAAACTGAACGAAGAGAGGATGGACTACTGAGAAAGAACGATAAGAGAGGAGAGAGTGAGGAGGGAAGAGGAGGTGGAGGAGGAGGAGAGAGTAGAGAAGGAGAGAAGAGCAGAAAGAAGACGGAGATGAAGGAGAGCCAAGTAAAAGCGCGCGGCCGGAAATGTCCCATACGATCTAGAGTGTTGTAATTCTACCCCTATTTTCACTATCAGCGGTGATTTCGGCTTAAAATAGTCTCCCCCCATCACTTCTCCTTCCGTTTGAGCTAAAGTGTGTCATGAATAACCATTACGAGACCAGATTAGACGACACATATCGGAACTGGGTATGATTAGATAAAAGAGAAGTTGTGAGTAAGAGAGAGATCTAAAAGATCAAAAGTGTCGATTGAGAGACTATAATTATTGTGTGCTAGGCAAAAACTTGATCTGATTGGTACTCGGCAGAAATAGCGAACACAGATCACAAATGGCCATCGAAGAAGGAAAATGAAGGACAACATGAACGACTTAGAAGAGATCAAGATAATGGAGATGGCATACTTCACGAACATACTTCTCCGTTTTCTTACCATTCCCCTCCTCGAGCTCTCCTCTCTCTCTCTTCTCTCACTGCTATCTCCATCAACCATCATCGACAGTCCCAAAGAGTAGACAGACAGATAGGGAAGGGAGGAACGAAAGGGTCAACAACATCGTCCCTTCTACATTCATAAATATACCGATGATCTATTGCCGCGGAATAAAATCGAGCATGAGAAGACCAACTTCCATACCTTTTGGCTAGAGAGGACAGTGGCAAATTTCTAAATGCGCCAAACAAATATTTCATTCTATTCCACCTATGCAAATGATAGTGCTGAAACATAATATAACAAGAAAAAGAGTCTTAAAATGCGCAATAACAAAAATACGGCAATTTAAAATTTCAAAGCTCGAAACGTCGGTTTACAGTATGCCGAGGTTAGAGTAGTGTAAGGTCGCAGGTCAGACTAGATATTTCATTTTTGCTATTTTCGTGTTTTCAATATTTTTGATTATTTTTTTGCGTTCAAAATATAATCTGTTCACTTATAAGTAGAATCGCTTTGTCACAGGAGTTAAAGAAAGAAGATCTCTATATTTTGATACTACATACGACTGAAACAACAGTCATTGGGCGGTTCTACGGCAATATCAAACTTCCGAATGGGAATTGGACAGCACTCTAGTAACGAGAATGGAGCTACATACATTTGGCAACTAATTGAAGCGGTTTTGCTCACAAGGAGCCAGCGGAAACAAGCGAGGTAGGTCAGCAAAGACATCTCAAGAGTGTCAATCATAAACACGCGAGATTTTCCTATTACATCAACTAAATCTGAATGTGAGCGCGAGAGAATGGCAGTGATATAACGCATATTAAAAAGAAGAAAAACATATTTGGATGCCAAAAGTTTTGGCATCAATCCTTCTCCACTAGAACTAGGAAAACAGTGCTCAGTGCTGGGCCATAAAAAACTGAATTATCAAATATTGGAAGGCAAATCGCATCCAACTATTCTTCCATTATTCGAGGGCATTTCTCAACGATGACGTCTATCCCCAAGTCCTCCAGAATTCCCAACTGACGTCCTTCTTATCCTTCCGAGGGGAACGACGACCTTCCCCTCTCCTCCTTCTCCTTCTTCTTTGCTCGTCTTTCGGGAGACCTAATTCAATTTCATAGTCGGAGCTCCTCCCGAGAAAGTGAAGGAGAGAGGAGCTGGAGGGGGAGGGACAGAGGGAGGAGAGGACAGGAGAAGAGAGGGCCAATCCTACTCAATTCACTCGAGAAGCGCAGTCCGAAGGAGGACGAGTAGGAGATAGGAAAGGAGGAGGGAGAGGAAGAATGGAGGAGCTGTGCTTCAATTTAAAGAGAGAGCGACGAGATTATAGAGATATAAGGGTCCACGAAGCAGTGTGCATGCAATCAGATAGAAAAAAATAGCAGCAAGGACACTGACGATAACTAACGACGCTCGCTTTATCTAGTAGCCACTTCAAATACAAGAAGAGAGAGAGGTGGTCACTTCTGACTCCTCCTTCTGTTCTCCAGTAGATCAGACGACGTCATTCGATTAGAATGAGAGGGGGGGGGGGTGAACTACCAATCACTCTGACTCACTCAATCTCGTCGTCACAACGCGTGTGCTTCATCTCTCTATTTATCCACCATTTCGAAAGGGAGAGAGGGAGAGAGAGGGTGAACTCCCGTCGTGCTTCTGACGAGTGAGACAGTGGCCACGGGCGAGAGAGGCGATGAGCCATGCTTTGCGAAAGATGCCCTTCCGATTCGCGTCATTCACTCTTTCGCAAGGAGGTCTGCAAGTGGGTCACTCTTACCCCTTGGAGACCCACGTCAAGGGGACGATAGGAGATCAACTGCGTCAGTTTCTCTCTCTCTTGCTAGTCCATGCCAGGAAAAGGAGTCTCTCGACACCGTCTTTGTCGCTTCATTCGCAGGGAGGGGGGAGGGGGGCATTGTGTGTAGAGGAAGAAGAAGACAGCGACTGATGACGTCACGAGACCAGCAGAAGGAGAGGAAGAAGCAGAGGATGGACGAAGGACGGAGAAGGAGGAGGAGGATTAGGGAGGAGGGAAGACGGTCGAGGGGGGGGGGGGGGAGGAGAAGGCATCCCTGCACTCGCGAGCAGAGATTTTTCTCAATTTTTCTCGTTTTGCTCATCAGAATCGCGCGAAACGCTACACGAAAAAAATTCACCAATCAGTGCCAAGAGACAGTAAAACCACAAAACGCTTTATAGAATTGAGGGTATTCTTTATTCATTCGAAGAAGAAGGAATCTCCATCCCTTCACTGCCAGAGAGAAGCCTGATTTCCCCATGGCACTCACACTCTCTCTCTCTCCTCTCTTTTATTCTCCTACTACAATTACTCACTCCCCGAGGCGCGAATATTTATAAACAGAGCATGGGCAAAGTTCGGTGAGAAAGAATGGGAGGAGGAATCAGATGGGAGAAGGGAGTGAGACTGAATCGAATCGTGGAAGGGAAGGGAGGAACCAAATCTCTCCAGATTGGAAGGAGGAACGGGGAATGGAGGAAGCACACAAAAAAACGAGAAAACGAAGAGAGGTCCTCCCCCTTCCTCCCTCAATCGATCTGGACCCGAACGACTCAAGAGTAGAGAAGAGAGGGAGAAGGACGAATAGGAGAACGAGAAAGAGGAACAAAAGAATGAATGAATGAATCGAATAAATGGTCTCCTGTAGATTTAACCAACTACGTTCACGATACAGTATTGCTAAATCCGTGGCTTGTGTACTTTTCTTGCAAGAATAAGTGTTAATCGAGAAATTGGTGTCGGAGGAGGGAGGGAAACCCTAGACGCTTGAGAAAATGAGGGATACTGAAGAGAAAGATGCGAAAAAGCTAAGTTACACTCGAGAAGAATGTCAAATCTTTAGATCCCTTCTAGATGGGAGTACTGTACCGATGAGTGATCTTCGATGCTCCTTCCATTACTCTCCCGTGTCTACACACCTTTTTGCCTCGGATTCGGACGAGCGTGAGATCGAATTTCAATCACAAAAGAGGAGGAGAACTAGCAGGATGGAGGGGTTGACGTCATTGCTAACACGCTGCCTGCTACTGCTTAGATGCTGCTAGAGAGGGAGAAGAGGATGGAGAGAGAGGGAAGATGTAAGCGCAGAGGCATAACATAAATACAACAACAAACAGAAGAGACAGAGAGAGAGAGGAACAGAAATCAGAGATAAGCTGATAGAGGGAAGAGGTATGCAGTTTGCAGAAAAGACTCACAACCTTTCCGATCACCGATGAATTGTAGACAAGGCACATACTTTATCGATACGATATTATTTCCCTTTCTATACATCTCGTATAAATATTGTATTTACATTTCATACAAACAGCGAATAAAGAAAGAAGACTCGTTATTATGAAGAAGTGAGACTGGGTTGCATCACAGAAGGAGTAAAACTGGTGAATACGGCAGAGGGAGATGGAAACAATTGAAAGGATCTCTAGGTTTACCGAATAGATTAGGTTTCACAGGGAGAGGAGAATGGTTTGCAACTCTCCTCTATCTTCTCTCTCAGGGGTTCGAAGGGAGCAGCGATAGTTGATCATCTACAGAGTAAGAAGAAGAGAGGAGAGACGGGAGGGGGCAGTTAGATACGTGCGTCATTCAACGTCTACATCCATCGAGATGGAACGGTCAGAGAAGAACACAGGGGAAAGGAAAGAGTGGAGAACGGAATCACAATGGAAGGGCAAAGTGGAAGCAGCTGCTATCATTACAATGTTGAGTGTACATGAACAGTGCTCGATCACAGATCGATCGATAATCTACCGTAATCTAGGAGAGACCAGTCCACTTGGTCAGCATCCCTCCCCAACCTGCAGCTGATGAGGCATCGTCTGCCGGAGGGACTGTAATCGATTAATTGATTGTCTCTCTATCGTAATCCCTCACCAGCATCAGCAACATTCTGGAGTAGACTTCTCTCCTCATCCGATAGTCTCAGCATAGTGTGCAGAATGGGAATGAGTGCCCGCTTCTCGCCAGCCACTTTCTCGGGAGAGATGAACTGCAAATCATATAACTTTTATTTCCAAAATAGTCAAACATCCGCCATCCTTTATTCAGATAGAGGAAACAACAAAATGATGGCTGTTTAAAACTATTGAATTAACTTTCGTCAGGAAAGAACAGAGGGGACGTCTCTCCCATCCCTTACCTTGACGATAACATTCTTGAGGTACTCCGTGTTTCCCTCGACGTGCGAGATTCTCTCCGAGTTCCGCTGCAGTCGACGAATCTCTTCCTTCAGAACGCGCATCTGAGAAAATTTTTAAAATTATTTTAAAAAAAATAGTATCGTCTCCCCTCATTTGCATGTGGTCAGGTGAAAAAAAACCCAAAGCCTAGGCAAACTAATAAGAAAACTTCGAAAACCGGGTGTGCTTCAAGTATTCAGGGTGACTCTCGTCATCCCCGTCCCTCACCTGCTCTCCCATATTGGCAGCAGCAGTCTCTGCCTCAGTGTGCATCTCCTGCATCCACTTCAATTGCTGTCGCAGTATCCTCACTTCCTCCACTGGATCCTCCACGGGAATCACCTCGTCTGCAATAGGATTGGTTTCACGCACTCATTGAACCGAAAGTTCAGCAGAGAATCCTCCATCTTACCTCACTTACAATATACAGTGGTTTGGAAAAGCAGAGAAATAAACCATCCATAGGCACTCTGCATATTGCAAGCTGTGGATAAGCAACTTGGAGGATGGCCGACATGAACTTGCGTTTCTCTTACTCCTCCACTAACCAATGGGCCTTCCCTCATCGCACGCTTCTTCACCAAACAACACCGATTCGAGACGCTCTGGAGACATCTCCGATCTGAACGATTACGCATTATTCATTACAGATAGGCCTTGCCAACTAACCTCTGTGTGTCATCGAACGAGTAGTTAGTGTGTCCTCCTCCTGCATATCCTCCCATGCTGCTCTTTGGACCACCTGTGATGCAACCATATCACGCGTCCACCCGGCGAGTCTTTGCTTCACCAATTTCCCAAAAACTTTGTTATTTTCCGCAAAATCGAACATGTCTGGCAAATTGAGAAATACACGCTGCACGCCTCACCATGGACATGTCCATGCACGACGGAGGCAGCGTCGCCCATCGGCGAGTGCGATCGCTCCGAGTGGAAGGACTCACTGCAATGCACCTCATCTCTCCTCCCCTCTCCCCTTCCCTCCTCACCTAAACTGTGGATAGACTGCAGCGACAGCAGCTGGTCTGGTCGCAGCCTTCTCCCTCTTGTCCTCCAATTGTCTCACTGCCTCCTCCCTCCTCCTCCTCTCCTCTCCCAATTGAGTCTCCAGACGAGATCGCTCCTCGTCACTCTTCTCGCGTAGCTGCAATCCGTTGATTCCTTCCTCTCATTGAGCAGCTAACTCACCTCATCCAATTCCTTCACAATCATCTTCAATCTCTTCTCTCCTTCTCCTGCCTTCCTCTCCCTCTCTTCTCCTTCTCTCCTCGCAGATGCACTCTCCTCCTCCGCCCTCTCTGCAGTCACTCGAAGAGATCGAAGCTCGTCCAGACTGCAATCATATTTCAAGTTAGAATTCTCACTCAAACAATCCCTCCACTTCTCCAGTCCAACGCACGACAAAAGTACGAACAAACGAGCTCTTTGTTTCACATAATTAATTTTTTTTAAATATGAAAGTAAATACATACGCTTTAGCGAGTGCGTCCGTGGCCTCATCCGCTTCCCTCCTTGCCTTCGTCCTCTCTCCACTCTCCCTCATCAACTGCTCTCTCGCTCGTTCCAGATCGCACTCCGCACGACGATGAGATTCCCTGCCAATCGATAGCTCAATCGAAATATAAATCACATTCTGTGTATCACAAATGGAGATATCACAACTCCTTGATAAGTTGGGTTGCGAAGCGAACGTGCCTCATAATCTCGACCTCCTTCCGCATTTCTTCCTTCTCCCTCAATCTCCTCTCTTCCTCCATCTTACTCTCCTTCTCCCTTTCCTCTTCCTCTTCATTCTCCTTCGTTCGCTGCTCAAGCACGTATCGGGCTCGATTCTGAATACAGTTGGCATACATCTTCCCTTTATCGCAGCTTGGCTCACTCCTCAGCCAATCTCCTCCACTCACTTTGAATGCATCATATTCCTTCTGCACTTCCTCTATTCTCCCATCTGCAGTCTCTCTGTCCAATCGAAGTCGGCTATTCTCTTCCCTGCAACATAATAGAACAATAAAACACATTTAGAGGTCGACAAATTACCGAAGAGCCTCCACAATCTCCTCCAACTTGTTCGCTCTCTCCTGAGACGAGGCGAGTTGCCGACCGAGCTGGAATATCGTTCATCTGGCAAATAGTAAAGTACACCACTCACCGCAAGTCTCTCCTTTGTTAGATCCTCATGGAAACTTTCCGCCTTCTTCCTTTCTTCGTCTACTTTCAATTGCATCTCCGCCAGTCGAGTCTTCTCTTCTGTAAATAATGAAATATCGACATTGAATACCATATTCACGTTATTGCTTACAGTAGTCATTTGATTAATGTTCTCATATCAATCAATAAACTTCTCGATTCGCTTACCCTGAGCTCTCTTCCTCATCTCATCAGCACTGATCTTCGCTCTCTCACTATCAGCCGCAGCCTTTCCACTCTCATCGCGAAGTCGAGTCAATTCCTGCACATAATACATGTTTTTTTAAAAACCATTTTCTTTATTTTAGATGACATCTGCACTATTATGGCAGTGATGAGAGCAAGCACCTCGGCAAGTTCGTCCTTCGCTCGATCGGACAATTCGAGCGCTGCTTTCGTCTCTTTCAGCTCCTTCGTTAATTCTTTCACCTGGAGGAGAACACGTTTATTGAATTGAAATAATTGTATGTAACCCACCTTCTTAGCATAATCAGCCAATTCGAGACTGGCCACATCCACAGTCGCCTTCGTTTCTCGAAGTGTGCACACTTCCGCCCGAGCGTCTTCTAATTGTGATCTGCAGTGAACATATATTTTAACCGGACCGAACATCAAACCTTCAAGTCTAAAATATTGCAGTACACACCTCAACTCATCATTGAGTGCTTTGGCCGCTTCTAGATCCTCTTCCCTTCTTCTTCTCTCCTTCTCTGCCTTCTCCCTCGCTCTTTCAACCTCTTCCAATCGTAATCGATGCTCTTCCATCAACTCACGATTGCTATCAGGAGAGTCGGACTCCTGGAAATGTAATTTATAAATGGTTTTGGGATATAGCGACATTAAACAGGCAAAACAAATCAACAAACCTGCAGAATCGGAGCTGCAACTGTGAATGAGGTCGAAGCAGATGCGAGGAGTAAATCAGATTCGCGTTTCTTAAAGATGAATAATTCTTTTTTTGTGATTGTCGCAGGATTCAGGTTCAAATTATGATATTGGAGTGATATTAGGCAATTTTGAAATATGCACCTTGAGAGATTCAATATCGACATCTTTCTGGGCGATTAGCTTCTCGAATTCGATCTGGAAAGAAGAAAAATTGACGAATATTAATAACACCTTACCTTTTCTGTTTGCAATTTGGCTGCCTGATCCTTGGAGATTCGGAGCGAATCAACTAGTTTACTTGCTAGCACTTCTAACTCCTCCTTGCTACTGTTCTTGATCTGAATTCGAAAAATACAAGTGTGAAGTCAGCAAAACCATCCAATCACGCCCACCTTATCTCGCAATCCCCCAGGTTTAGCAGCTGGTTTCGGGGCTGGAGGCGTTGAAGTAGCTGATTCGGACATTTTCAACTGTAATGAAATGACATATCCATCATAAAAAGGATTGGAGCAGAGCAACGCAAATAAGAGAGCGCAGTGAAACAGCGAGAGTGGGGTTCATACGTGGCAACGATAGAAGTGGAGCAGAGTCATGAGAGGAAGATCAGAGGAGCATATAGGCGAGCACAGACTGAGCTAAAGCGAGGTAGAGCACTACTTTCACTCTCAAGATGGATCCACTCCTTTTACACCCGTGTTCCCCTTTCAGAGCCTAGCAAAAGACCGAATTCAATCGCGAAACAGGCCTCAAGCCTGAGCTCGGATCGCAGTGCGTGATTAGAACGACAATTTGCCCTCGGGCACTAATTAATTAGCAAAATAAACAAAAAAAATAAATAAGAGAAACTAGAGTGCTAGGGACCACCGAACCGCAAAATTAGAAACGAGAGCCGGGGAAAGGTCTGTGCCACAGAGAGACGTCGAAATTCCCGGGAACTCAAATATAAACGTTAATCTTGTTTTTCAAAGATTTATCGATTTTTAGGATGTGTGCCTCTGACTTTCTTGTACAAATTACTTAAACTGATTGCAACAAATCATATATTAACAAAAAAGAAAAATTCATGGAGGCAAACACATTCAATTTGGGCCTCAAATTTTCGCATTTTCTGTATTAATTATATTGCGAGCGAGTTTCGGGATGTGCCATCCTATTTTCGTTATCAAACACTTCTATGGTCTAGTAGTGACCTTTTAACGAAAAATTAGGCGAATCGATGGGAGCAAACCTATTACAATCGGGCGCTGAACATCAGATTAATTTAATATTTTCTGTAACATTGTATGCCGAATTTAAATATTTTTGGTGATATTGGCCACTTTAGTAGGTCGTGATACACAATAAGGAAGTAACAAAAGTGCCGTTTTTCACCAGAGAGCTTATCTAGAGCAACTGGGAGCGAGGCTACAGTATACCGCAATACTAGAAGCACTCCATGTGGCTTCCACACAACGAAAAGTGTGACTAAACTTATCAATCTATAGTCGAGCAATATTGTTCTACAGCATAGAACACAGAAAACAAGAGGAAATACTATTTGAAAAATCCATCAATTGACACATCGAACTGCCGTGACCCAATTGACTGGCACTACACCACGAGGGGCGGGGCTTAGTGAGGACATCTGATTCTCGTTTGAATAAAAATATTTGAAAAATCTGAAAACGCTATCGTGATTCTGCATCGTCGATTACCCAATACCAGCGAAATGAGATAGTAACAATGAGTTTCAAGTTTTACGTGGTGGTCCCTATCTACTAGAGTGCAAAAGACGAGTAAATTGATACAGTAGTCCACACTTTCAAAATCATCATGTTCTGTTTTTATTTAAAATTTAATTTTGAAATAAAATATAACTTACAACATTAAATAGTAACAATTATGGTATTCATCACAGTGATGGCCGATATCATGCTTTCTTTAAACCTGAAGTCGAAACTAACTTATTCCAGATTCAAAAGATAGCTCCTCAAACAGAGATAGAATGTGAGTATCAAAGTATATCTCAATAGTAGATGTCCCCTTTTCGTCAATGTACATTAAGACATTTTCTTTTAACTTGAGCTAGATTTTCGTCCGAATCTGTGAATCATTCCTTCTATCGGAGAGAGTGATTCATTCTCATTGCTTCGCACTTTACAGATCCCAACATCAGATCGTTCGTTTTGTCGGGTGGTTTCTCTCCCATAAATATTCAGTTAAGGCAGTTATGTCTGCTGCGAAACGACAAATTCTCTCAGTCATACCATGGTTCCGAGATGGGGTAAGTCGTTTTTTAGATAGTATCGATCACCACTACTGTATGTCTATTTAGATTCTCCTAATGGGTCTAATCTTCATATTTCCGATTGTCTACGTAATTTTGTTCATAGTCATTCAAATGGCGGAATCTCCCTTCTGGGATCAGGTGGGATCCCTCTCTCCTCCATCTATATGAACTATTCAGATTGCTTCGATCTCTTCATTGGCTAGATGTGCTCTTCTCATTTCAATCCTCTGGACTACACTAAAGGATGGAATGATCGAGAATTCGAAATCATTCGACTTTGCTAAATTGCTGATTGTGAGTGTAGAATCGTAAATGATTCATTTCAAATCTCAGTGTCTATCTGAAATGTCTCTACTGGCGACGTTTGTAAACTCTGCAATAGCTATTAGTAAGTTTCAGTGCTCAAATGCATCTCATCTGATGAACATTTCAGAAAACACTATCCGTAGCAGCCAAGGTATAATAAATTTACGTTCTTCTTCTCACCAATATGCTCCAGTTGTGAATCGGCCTCTCATTTTCCTCATGACTATCAGCACTCTTGAATTTATTTTCAATATTCTCCTACTACTAGTCGTCCGAAGGGTACAATATCGATCAACGTTCAAGGAACCCTCCACGTATATGGAATCTCGTGATCAGTTTGGATTAGAGTTTTCGCATGCATGCATTGTATTATTTACAGATGTCTGAAAGATGAGTCAAAGAAAGTAGAAACACCAGACTATGACCGTTCAAAGGAAATTATGGAGGTATGCTATTTATTTTAAGTTCGAATACGTGGAATTGGAGCATAAATTTTACAGAAACGAACGACGTTTTGGATGCGTGGGATCACTCATCTGGACAAAAAACGAGATAAAACTCCTGGCAATACTTACGATAGCTGTTCAGTCCAGGAAAAGCTGAATGATCAACTGAAATCTCACAGCCATAGACATTACATGGCTAGAACGAAAGAAGATGGAAGAACATGGACAAAGAAATTGAGAGAAGAAACGGAGAAGAAATTCTATGAAGGCACACCGAAGAAGAAGAAGACAAAGAACGAGGAAGAACAATGTGATAACTGCAGATCATATTTAGTCTAAGATCCAATCATATTTTGAGAACGCTATCTTGAATGATTTCAAATACTTTTCTCAACAGATAAAGACATTTTGTCAGTTACCGATCGAACACAGTCCGATACCGTGACTGTGCAGTATGGCAGAGGATTACGGTATTCAGAAATCAATAAAATAAGGTAGAGGTCATTCAGTGTACCCTGTGCATTATTGTTCCAGATTTCGGTAGGGATCTGCACGTTTCATTGTTTGTGTGAAGAGCAGATAGATCGATGAGGCTACAGTAGAGAGTAGAGAGGGGTACGGTAGATCAAGCAAGGAATTCGATACGCAACTCCGATCAAATTCCCTCCAAGTTGACAGCTTCTCCGATCGCTCAATCGAAAAGCATCCAACGCCCGACACCCTTCCGATGTCCAGGAAACGTATCCACTGAAGTTTCATTGAACGGAAAAAGGATGACTCTCCGTCTCTCCATTTACCGCTCTCTATCTCTCCCTCTAACAGGAATTGAGGAGTGGAAAGGGTGAAGCTATTGATATCGAGTACGGCTACCATTTCCTCCTCTGAACTCCATGGTGGGCCATTCTCCCCCTTCTTCTGTTGTTGATTCTTCAGCATGGCCAGGTATTGACTACATCAATTTCAGAATCAAACGAGAAAAGCGAGAGGAAGTGAAGAAGAGTCTCTGCTGCTGAGATCCGCGACAATATCGATGATGAAGCACGAGAGGAGAGTTGTGTTGTTGCTTGATTGCAGGCACAATGAGCGTGAAGATGTGGAACTCGTCGACCGACTACCAGTACAAGAATACGCTGCGGAAAGAGGACAGGAAGTACGCCTACGTCTATGGTACGGTTATTCGGTAGTTGACGAGTACGGTAAGGGTACGGTACTTTTCCTAGCAAGTTCTGCAGTTCGTTACTGTAGAAGGAGCAGCTGGAAAAGCCCAACGAGAATTCGGTGTTCGGCAAGTGGGATAGAGGACGAGTCGGAAAACTGATCGGATGATCTACCGTATGGAATATTGATCTGTCCAATCGATTGAATGTTGGTATGAGATCTGAACATCGTTGTCTCCCTCAATCTGACAATTGCAGTGTAGGCTTCTTGTGCTGAATTGTTGCTCTTGTTCATTAGTTGATCGAAGATTGTTTGTTCATGAAAACCGCATATTAAAGTTTCCAATGAACGCTAACAAGTGAAAATAGTATACATGGAGAAGAAAAATCGGAATTGAAACACTGCGTGTTTATTTCATTAAAACGACAACCAACGAACAATTTGCGTTTGGATTGCACTATTAGCTTACAGCGATTTGCAAAACAATGGGGGAACTTGCTCATACAATTAGCACCTGAATATAACTCGATTTCTAGATACTTTCCAAGAGGAACAGCAATGAGAAAAAGAATGCACACTGTAAACTGTACACTATACATGTTATACACTGGGCACAAATACGGAATGGTTGAACAGAGGTATAGTTTACGGATAAAGATTCCCATTGCACGTTTTCTCAAAGGAGAGAAAAGCGAGAGAGTGTGCAGAATGGAGAGACTCTCACTCTCTCACACTGGCCAACTTGTCGCGGTGCACACGGCGGAAGTTGCACGCCTCCTCCTCCATCGCTACCGTCTTTGCGCCACTCACGTCGATGCGGGAGGGGCCGAACTGATTGGTCAATTAATTAATACTAATTAGTTTATTAATTATCACAAAATAACTCGCTTCCTTTTCAGAAATCCATGAGGAATTGTCCCTAACAAATACACCATACTCACGCTTACAGCTACCGTAATCAACTGATCCCTCACCCTCTACCGTAATCTACCGTACTCACCATGAGCTCGTCGTACATCGTCGCGACGCAGCGGCCGTTGACGACCGAGTGCGGACCGCAGTCGTACTGATTCGCCTCAAATAAATCGATATAATCCCGGTCGGATGTAAATTACATTATTTTCATTCTACGGTCTAGAGAAAAAAAGTCAAAAGGTACCATTATGTTCGAATTTTTAGAGTTCAGAACAATGTTTCATAAAAAATATTAGTAAATGGAACAAAGGAAGAAAATAAACAACCTGCAGCGGGAGATTGTTGCTGGCGCGGAGTCTGAAATCAACACAATAAGCTCACAATGAGTCCAAACTAAGAGCTAATTAGTCAACCAGTTAAGAAAAAATTAACTCACACCAGGCGATCCGGTTTGAGGAACGCCTTGACGTGGTGGAAGGCCGCAAGACGGAGGAAGGGCAGCACGCAGTCCCTCCACGTCTGATCTTGACGCAACTGGCGCGTCTGTGAGCGAACTCACGGTTTATTTTAAAATGAAATGACTGGTTTTACGGTTGCTTCCCGGTGAAACAGATTATTGTTATTCCAAGAAAATTTCATATTTCAGTCACGACCTGATGGATTCTGACTATCATCATAGCACTAACGACACGTCCAGAGAGTGGCAACCGCAACCAGGCTCTACAGTATCACATCGTAACCTCGGAGTACAGTACTCCTACCGTAACCTCCTTTTAAGACTCACCTTCTCCGTGTACTTCTTCGATATCTTGAGACTGTCGAGGTAGTAGGCAGCTGCCGCGTGGCCGGGCACCTTCTGCGACTCATGCCTGACGATCGAATATTGATTATCGATTTTTCAATGGCAAAAATACTGTAAGTAGTCACGAATCCGAACAAGGCAGTGCAACTTACGCATTGATATCATCGGCGAGCAGCGGATTGACGACCACGATGAGGATCCTTAATTAGTTAATTACCTAATTAGCAATTAACTAATTAACTAACCAGTGCTTCCCGTGGCAGATGGGAAACATGAGCATCTTCTTGGAGAAGAACGTCTCGTGCAGCACGTCCAGAGGCTCGTCGCTGCTGCAAGCACACGGAATTAGTCATGTCATCATCATACTCAATCAATCAACCAATCAATCAGTAGTCACAATGATGAAGGGTTTGGACACAATCATATTTCGATGGTTGGCGTTTAGAAACATCCTATTTCTATTCCGAGAAAAAAAGGTTCTAGGACAGATCAATGAAAGGTGAAGCAAGAAACGAGTCAACGTACTTCTTCTTCATGAAGAAGTTGCCGAACTGGCGGTTGAACGTGTCCTTGGCCATCTGAAAGAACGCAATAATGAACAACACTCAAAACAACAATGCCAATATCAATCTGGCTTGCTCCAGTGTGTCAGACAATGAGCATGGCTAATCGATAGAGTGAGGTACGGTACTTACCGTATTCTTCTCGACGGCAGTCTTATTCCGGAAGGCATTGACGATCTTCGCCGTAGCGTACGTGTCGAAGACGTAGACGTCGGGGTGCCTGCACATATTGATTGTTTGATTTATCTATAATAAAGCATTTTAAAATCAAATTTACCGCTTCTAATAGCTCTATCACTGTTTCGGTCAAAATTCTTGACGAAATGACTTGGAAACTCACTCTTCCTGCAGCCAGATGAAGGCGCTGTCGATGATTTCGTCGTTGACAAACTTGCCGGGAAGAAGCGAGTCGATACCCTCCTGATTAGGGAACATTGCAACCCCCTTAGACATGCTGCCGGTGAGGGTGGGTAGAAACGAAGAAAAAACTGAATTACCGGATGAATCTGCATCTTCCGGTCGGCGATGCGATAGTAGACGGGGACTTGCTTGTCTTGCTGGAACACGTCATCATCATATACATATTTACATGTGGGTTGGGTTGCTGTCAATATTTGGAATCGGGTGGGTCAGAGGGCACATTGATCAAAACTAGTGGAGTAATACCACAGTTCAAAGAAAAAAAATGAGCTTTTTGGCCCCAAGATCGGGTGGTGTTTGCTTCTAGAAGCAATGATAAATGGTGGAAAGTGTGAACATAGGTGGTATGTATTGCAAGAATTAGGATTACTACTACGAGAAGTCAATGAATTACCTCATCGGCGCTGCTTAGCACGTGGACCTCGTGAGAGATCGGCTCATCGTACAGCATGACCGAAGGAGGCGGAGCCAACTGAAATATACCTCTTTGATGACTAGTTCACTCTCTGGTAATAGAATGCCTTCAACGAAAACCGAGCTATACCTACTTCCAATTGAAATGAATGAGAACAATAGTTAGTGAAGGAGCATTTGCACTTTTTGTGTAAGTGCAAAATTGAGATAAACAAAGAGGGGCATTCAGCGACCAACAACGATATATGATAGGGACAGACATACATTCACATTCGAAGCCTCTCTCTGGATCTGCTCCATGATCCGCCGATCGGCGAAGCTAGGCACATGAGGGAAAACCGTCTGCACGTAATCGGGGAATCGAGCGAGCGCTGATTTATAATAATTAAAACAAAGTAGCAAATGCTAAAATAACATACGCAGCAATTCGATGGCAGTCGTAATGACCCGGAACTTGTCCATGAAGTCTGCGATAAACTGGTAGAGATTGAACGTTCCCCTGCAATAATATGAGGTTCCGTTAAAAATTCAGCCATCAGTTAGTTTTAACTGTCTTAAAGTTAAAACTTTAAGACAGAGCTCACAATTAGGTCTCCTCTAGAGTAAACAAGTTGCCCACCTCATGGAGAGCACAATCGGCTGATTGGCGGCGACATCACACTCGAATAAGTGACTCGGCTTTTTCGAGCGAAGCACGATGAATCCCTCAAACAGCGACTGGCGGAGCGTGCCCTTCTCGAGGAAGCAGAACTAGAAATTATTGATCAATAGAACATTAAAATGGACTCAAAGAAACGACACCTGAGCCTTCCAAGTAAATCGCATTCGAAAGCCGAAGGAAGCGAGACAAACAAAATACACATAAACTCACTTGGGCGTTAACAATATCCTTCTTTAGCCAAAATCCTTGCGGCCTTAGGGTCTGGGAGGTGAGAGTGACAGCGAAGTTTGCCACATCAACTGTCAGTCGGATGTCCTGCAAAATGAAGGGTTCAACGAGAGGGGAGAAACAAGACAATCACCTCAGCAATCTCCCTTCCAGCGACAAACACATGCGAGATGTTCGGCTCATTAGGATTCATAATAGATGAATAGAATACCTGCGAAGTATCGGAATTAGTCCCATTGAAAAAAAACACAAATGCACGCATAGGAAGGCGACGAAACTTCAGTCAGAACTTCTAAATGCTAAATGCTGAGGACTAGAGGCCTGACGAGTAGGTTAACGTTAATTAACATCAAAACACGACAACAATCCCTAAAAGAGCAATTGAAATTGATAATGAACTTGATCCTGAAAAGTCGATATTTGTAATTGTACAGTACATGCCAATCGCTGTAGGAGTACCTAAACGATCGGGGAGGTTATAAAAAATCACTATTTTCTTCCTTTTCATCTTCTCTAGGTTTCACAATTTTCGTCAATAGATTTTTGTTGGTCGAAACGTGCTTATTTTACGGCGCAACAGTCGTTTCAAAGTGAATTTTTAATTATGTTTATGAGCAGTTTAGCTGGCTGTGATCGTCTAATTACTGCTCATTAAAGTAGCCCGATGATCGATTATACGTTTAAAAAGGAGCTGGCGCGCACTCGAGAACGTGTCGACGAAATATTCCACTATGAAGGATCCAACATTAGTCGATGATGCTTTTTATCTCCATTCGTTCCTTGTTCTGGTGGATATTGTTCGTAGTACTATTATCACGTGATCACGACGAGATTCTCATTTAGTGGACTAGTTTTGGCTCAACCTTTCGATTTCATTCCTTCTTCACATCCTCAATCGACTTCTTTCTGCTCATCATCAGCAACAACAACAACTAAAATTCTTTCGTTTTCTTTGAGATAAGTGTGAATCGATAAATGCTCTTTGTTTTTGCAGCAACAACAGTACCTGATGCAGCAGAAACAGCATAAACAACAATCTGAACAACAACACCTCATAGCTCAACAACAACAGCAACAACAACATCGCATCTTAGTTAGGTTTCTTCTCAAATTCAATGCAGATGCAATTCTCATGACAGGGTTTGGTTTGGTCATGGTTTTCTTTACAGTGCTGCAACAACAACAGACTCAAAAGCCGCAGATGCAGCAGCCCCTGTTTGGTATGCAGGAACCATTTATGAATGGTGGAGTGTTATTGAAACAATGGATGATGACAATGGATGAGGATGACTCAGCGTAGCAAATTAATTCGTTGAACTGCGACCAAAGAGTTACGTCAGCTAATCGAGAATCGGTCACAAACGCATCTTTCTTATTGTTAAAACACTGACGCCAAAGTGATACCAAAAAGATAATGAGAATGAATTGGAAGAGTGAATCGACTCGAAGTTCATTGATACTTCGAGTCGCTTTCATTATAATCCGTATTCTGTTGATCTGTGTTCTTTTTCTGATCTTTGATCTCTCCCTTTCTCACTCGAATTCGATAACAATAGCTGGTGGTTTACTCGTACACAGGACAAGAAATGCGCATGAATGAATGATAATGCGTGATTCAGCATAAGGATAAGAAGGCAGAAAGGAGTCGAGGCTGTCATCTTCCGATTCCCTTCCTGGTATTCCTCTAGCTTCACGGTGCTCCTTCCATACTTGAGTTCTCTTAATGGAATGGAATTCCGGAATTCCAATAAGCGAACAAAGATATTTGACTGCTCTGTTGGCAAGAGAGTGAGAAGAATGAAGAGGTATTGAAATTCCAATGGAATCCAATCAAATTCCAAGAAGAGACTCCTCCTCCTTTCCTCTTTCTCCATCCGTCTCCGACGACCAACCCTGCTTTTAGAAATTTCTGATTAGGAGTTAGTGAAACACAACCATTCTTCCAGGGAACTAGAGAAGTGCCCCATTCCTACCCATTATTCGGTTCATGAGTTGAACCTGACTGATGATGTATTGTTTGCACGAAACGTCTCAAGGACAATAAAGAGATCCATCATCACCCCATCTTCCTCTTCTTACTAACAATAAGAATCTGCATCGGACTTGACGAGTTGAAAGGCATGCTGTAGTTCGAGAAATCGGGCACAGGGATGCGAGAGAATTATTGAATCGATACCATCGTATATCACGCCTGTCACGAGAGAATCGAGCTAAATTCGCAAATCTTGGGAATGGAGCGAAAATCATGAAATGAGTTAGCATCAGTTTTGGGCACCTCTAGGCATTCCCTAGCAGCCCCCAAAGTCCCATTGTCCAAACTTCATTCCGGGGCTCCCTACACCGGGTCGATTTCCAAGCGCCTCATCTTTGATTGCGATTATCTCGGTCCCTGTGCGTTTTTATGAAAAAATGCCCTAAGTATAACCACCACTCATTTTTCGTGCTCTTTCGACCTGCACAAACTAGAAGTCATGAAGTTGCCTCTGAACAGCGCTACACTTCGGGATGAATAACTCAAAAACTTATTGAAAGGCGCAGCCAATTTTCGAGTATGTTATGCGCCTCGTCGAGCTCTTTCGAATGGATTTTTAAAGTCGAAAAAAACGTTTTGCTCG
>LS508571.1:445646-476521 GCA_900490845.1 Pristionchus japonicus | reverse complement strand
GGAGGAGGGAGAGCGGTACTATCACCATCGTGAGTAAATTGATTTCTCTTTCTCTCTCTCTTAGTAATTCAATTTGTGGGTTTTGTTAACATACGATCGGTGATAATAAGTGAGGTAGATCCGAATTAGCGGTAAGTTAGAGTATGGACTAGGAGAGGAGGGGGAGCGGTACTATCACCATCGTGCGTTTCCTTTCATTCACTCTCTTTTCACTGTACTTGAAAGGTTTTCTGAACCTTAGAGCGTAGATAGTAGGTGGGGTGGATCCGAAATTGCAAAAGATGAGGAGTACGGACAGGGGGAGGAAGAAGGGGAGAGATACTATCACCATCGTGCGTTTTATTGATTTACTTGCGCTATATTTTAGCTCTAAGCATAAGGTTCACCTAGGAATCAGGTAGTAAGTGAGATAGATCAGAAATAAGATAGCGGATAGGAGTAAGATGGAATACAGACAGGGAGAGGAGGAAGGAGAGAGATACTATCACCATCGTGGGTTTTCCTCTTCTTTTGTCCTCTTTTCCTAAAAAACTATCAAAATGCTTATTGCTACTCCATCTGGGAGACGTATGATTCTGAAAAGGTCGAAAGAGAGTGTGTGTGAAACTGTGAGACACGTGAGGATGAAGAGTACGGACAGGGAGAGGAGGGAGAAAGATACTATCATCATCGTGAGTGTTCATTGTCGTCAATTCTAACTTACCTCCTCTCTTTTACTGTTTTTGTAAGCCTGAAACATAATAAGTGGGAGTGATCAGAAATAGAATCATGATGATGATGAAGAGTACGGACAGGGAGAGGAGGGAGAGCGGTACTATCACCATCGTGAGTGTTCAGTGTCATCAATTCTTGCTTACCTATCCATTCGTTTGTAAGCCTGTGAATCTAGGCAGTTATTGAGATAGAGAGGGAAATAGGAGTAAGGAAAAGCACGGGCAGGGAGAGGAGGGAGAGAGATACTATCACCATCGTGGGTTACATCTCTTTGTTTGACTGCTCGATTGCTATTAAAACAATCAAAAACCCCTGGTTCTGGGTTGTATACAGCGTGTCAGAGTGGACAAACCCCTTTGTTCTCCGCGGCAATTCACTCTCCATGAACACTTGTAGACAATATTTATATGAAACCTGTGGAACATACCCCATATCTCATTGATAAAAACAAAATTTGTGATTCTGAGATGGCAGATCTATCAAGTAGGCGAAAAGGCGTCTCTCATTCAATTTTGATCATTGCTAATTAATTTTGAAGTCATAATGATTGTTTTTCTAATTAGTGCGTTCAAAAATTAACTCCTCAGTGGAGGCCAATGGAAACCCCCACACCCATAGCATTTTTGAGCTTCTCATACAGAGCCCTAAAACGGCGATAAGATGGACTATTTTTAAAATTTTGCATATTCGAGAAAAACTCGAAAAACACCAATCGCATGCATGATGCTCGAATACGCATGATTTTACGAAGAATCCATCTTTTCGCCGTTTCAGGGTTCTGTATGAGGAGCTCAAAAATAATATGGGTGTGGGGGTTTCCATTTACCACCACTGAGGAGTAAATTTTTCAAAAGTTCACAAGTTCAAAAATTTTCTCGATTCAATCTCCGATTATATCGAAAATGTTTCACTGAGCTCTACTAATGAGTTACGTGCATTTTGATAAATGATCAAGTTTTCGATTGAGTTTCTCTGTGCCTCGAATAGGTGGACAGCATCGCAATGACAAGTTTTGAGAGATTCCTCTCACATCCCTCTCATTCTGTCGCTCGCGACCGCGCTGATCAGTCTAAATCGGCGAGAATGAATGGGAGGGAAAAGACTCACGCATCCACCTTTGCCGCGATAATTGGATTTACTCTCCCCTCTGACACGCTGTGTTGTATGATTCTGGTATGGTCGAGAGAGAGTGTGTGTGTGTGTGTGTGAGATTGAGAGGGACACGATATGGGGAGTACGGACCGGGAGAGGAGGGCGAGAGATACTATCACCATCGTGAGTGTTCAGTGTCATAAATTCTTGCTTACCTATCTATTCGTTTGTAAGCCTGTGAATCTAGGCAGTTATTGAGATAGAGAGAGAAATAGGAGTAAGGAAAAGTACGGGCAGGGAGAGGAGGGAGAGAGATACTATCACCATCGTGGGTTTATTGGCCTATCCGCGTTTTTCTACATGCTTACACATGTAGAAAACAACCTTTCCATTATGATCTGAACATCAAGAGCGAGAGAGTGTGTGAAATAGAGAGACCAGCTCTCAAAAAATACGACATTTTCTTCAGCCTATGGCTACATCGTCGACCAGGACGGCTATTTTGACTTTTTATGGGTGTTCCTGAGAAATAAGAGTTAGATGCCTTGGAAATTAGGGCATGAAACAAAGAAAAAAATGGTATGAAATGGTGTTTTTTCTGCAGCCAACGGCTACATTGTCGACCATGATGGTCATTTCAACACATACGCTTATCGAATAGATTAAAAATAATTTTTAAAAAATATAGTAATTCCTCTACAGCAAACGGCTACATCGTCGACCAGGACGGGTACTACGACATTGCGGATACGGAGGAGGACCTGATACCGAGTGCGCGGCATCGACCGGGTGGTTACGGTGAGTTATCGATTGATCGACTGTAGATGTCTGATGTACGGTAGGTGCCAAACGAGAACTGAAACTGAGAAAGAGGTGTGTGATTAGCATCACGGAGGAGGATCTGTTCCCCAGTGCGCGGCATCGACCGGGCGGTTACGGTATGTCAATCGAGAACTGATGGTTACGGTAGGTGCCAACCGAGAACTGATCCCCAGTGCGCGGCATGGACCGGGCGGTTACGGTATGTCAATCGGGAACTGATGGTTACGGTAGGTGCGATAACTCACTCTCTGTAATTGAGAAAGAAGTGTGTGATGCGGTGGTGCAAAAGCAATCGGTAACTGACTTAAAGTATGGTTTAATCAATAATATCTTCTAGGTCATCACTACCAACCGGGAGCACACGGAGGCCAGTACCCTCACACGGAGGAGCACCTGGATTATCATGTAAGATTTCCCCGAGAAAAGTTCGAAGAAAAAATCTTAAAAAACGAAAAAAAAATCAATCGGGTTTTGCCTATTCCACATGGAGGAGGTCCTTGAATATCAAATCACTTCAGCAAATCAAGAAAAATAGTGTTGTTTGAGCTTAGAAGACACTGTGAAACTTATTTCTCCCAATTTCGCGCAGATAAAACACATTTGGAGGAAGGTTGCAATCAGGAAAGTGTTAGTGCGCAATAATAATTACTATCTTTGTCCACTATTGAATCGGAACGCGCGTGTAAGCTTAACCGCGGCTGAGGAACATCTCGACTATCATGTGAGTAATAGATTTTGAAATACGGCTCGTCGTCTCTTCATTTCACAAAGTGTGCGAAATAAAGTGAACTCTAGTACCCTCATTTTATGGATTAGTTATTTCATCCTCGAAAAAAATGGTTCGTATCATAATCAGAGTACCTCGATCACCGAGAATTCTTGAATGACTGTATTTCCACTTTTCTCCCCTAAAAGTTAGAAGAAAATATCTGAAAAATGGGAACAAATCAATCGGAATTTGTCCAATCCACTTGGATACCTCGAATATCAAGTTGGGGTTTTTTTTATAAGCGGAACAATCCAACAATCAAAAGAAGATCGGGTTGTTTGAGCTTAGAAGAGCCTGTGAAACTCATTTCCTCCGATTGCGCGCAGAGAAAACACATTTGGAGAAACCTAAGCGCATCCGCTGCCGAAAGCGAGGCACAGATTAAAATAATTAATATTTTAAATAATAACATAAATATTAAAAATGCGCAGGTCGAGCACTTCCGTGAGGGCGACGATCTCTTACCTGCTCATGATGCGGAGGAGATGCTCGATGAGCAGGGACACCGGTATCCGCAGGGCCAGCACGGTGAGTTATGGTAATGAATGGCTGGGATAGGCATACAATATGATCGATTGGGTATCCAACGATCGAGAGTGAGTAGATATGATCTACTGCCCCCGCACGATGCGGAGGGCATGGAGGAAGAGCATCGCTATTCGCAGGGAGCTCATGGTAAGCTGGGGGGGGGAGGTTATACTTGGGATTGGGCAAATGGGCATCACTATCCGCAAGGGGAGCATGGCGAGCTATGATAACTGGCTGGCTTATGGATGGGCGCTAGAACCTTTGTCTGCTCATGATGCGGAGGAGATGATGGAAGATGAAGGGCGTCGCTATTCGCAGGGCGCTCACGGTACGATGATTTCGGTATCATGATCGATAATTGACTGGGGTGGGATACCATGTCTTCGATAGATCATTGGACAAGTCGGGAGTAGGTGGGTAGAATCTACTGCCCCCGCACGATGCGGAGGGCATGGAGGAAGAGCATCGCTATTCGCAGGGCGCTCACGGTACGATGATTTCGGTATCATGATCGATATTTGACTAGGGTAGGGATACCTTGGATTCGATAGATCACATAAAAAGTCGGGAATAGGTTGGTAGGATCTACTGGCTCCGCATGAAGAGGAGGAGATGATCAATGAACAGGGACACCGGCACCCGCAGGGCATGCATGGTGAGAGTAAGAGGCGCTACGTGATGACTAGGGTTTTGGCAGGATGAATAGGATATCCGAATTTCGGGCAGGGCTGTCATGGTGAGAGGAAGTAGTCTCTTGCCACTTCACGATCAAAAAGTACTAGGTGAGTAGGGACCACTCACCAAAGGAAATGTATGATCGATAACTGTATCATTCGGCGGTACCAGGCAGGGATACGGTAGTCCTAATCGATAATCCTCTCAGGTCGTCTACAACCGTCCGGCAGTCAGTACGATGAGGAAGAGGAGGAGGAGGAGTACGATGAGTATGGACAGCCGGGAGGGAGTGCCCAACAGTATGAGCAGGTTAGAAACTGATGAACGAAGAGTTTCAGTTTGTGGTAGAGCAAGGGGTTCTCAAGCGAGGTGTTGCTGGTATAGAAATAGGCGTGGGATTAGTATGATGAGTATGGACATCCAGGTGGAAGTGGAGGAGGAGGGGAGCAGTATGGACAGGTTGGACCACTTTTTTGTAAGGTAGTCATGTAAGGTTAGGTGGTATTTCTAGTGTAATAATGGGAGGAATACGAGTATGGACAGCCGGGTGGGAGTGCCCAACAATATGAACAGGTAAGTAACTGATGCACGGAGAATTTCGGTTTTTGGTACAATGAGGGGGGGGGGGTCAACAGGGGTGTTTCTGGTATAGAAATTAGGAGAGTATGGACAACCTGGAGGAGCGCCCAACAGTATGGACAGGTTTGTGATGCGGTTTTATTTTTTCTCCCCTAATGGAAACTACAATCGATCTCGAAAAGAACACGGTACTTTAGAAGGATCTGTGAAACATACTGAGTAATCCCGTTTTGGCATTCACTTTCCTTCTTGACACATTGAAACCCTAAACATAGTAAATCCTCAACAATTCGCCGCATTTGCAGTTGGGCAGTGTAGAAATCTTTCGGTCTCTCACTTTTCCATGTTCTCTCGCTGCGTCTGACCGGCGAGAGAGCATTTCGAAATGAGAGACGGTAATCGTTTTACAGCATACCCCTCACCAGTACACGAACGGATCGGTCAGGAGTGGGGGCACGGGCAGTGCTACTCTCAGACAGGTGCCCTTTTCACATCCTTTGGCACTTTTCTTTGGTCTTCTTCGTCCATTTACTTACTATCCCAACCATTCTCTCTACAAAAACATTTTTCCTAATAGTGGATAAGAGCGTAAGAGCAAGTGCTGTGCCGGACTGTCCATTGACAACCATGTGATGACGTCATAACTTTCCATAAATCGAATCAATCGATAATCGATAATCGTTCCAGGAGTCGATGGACTACGAGTCTCAGCGCGAGTACGAGAGCGATCGGCACTACGACAGTCAGGGACCGTACCAAAGGTATACCGTATCAAGGGGTTACTGTAGGCAGAAGTTGGCGATTCACCACTCTACTTTTGTCGATACTCTCTGTACGATCTTTTCTCTGTCATAATGTGATTCGTTTGACAGTCGTTAGACAATGAGATTGAGGTGCTGTTGCGATTGTCAGCTTTGCAATATTAAAGATGAACCCTTCAAAGAAAAGCTGCTTCCTTAGAATTATCAATCAGTGCCTTACTGAATCTTTTTGATTTATATTTTATGAAGGGTACTATAGCGATATTCGACCGTCTATTACTTTCCAGTTCCACTTCTTTTAATAAAACACCTTTTGAAACTCAATCAAAATTCTATTCTTGGATTCATCTTGGCCTGTTAAACTCCGCAAAAATGGTGAATCAAAGAGATCAATGCCGAACAATATCTCCATACTCGGGCAGTGCTAGATAGTATCGGAATTGAGGAGAGTGTAAGGATAGCAAAAGCGAGCAACAAAGGGGATGATTTCTCATCTGAGAGCGCGTGGGCCGAAGATGCATTGTTTGCAATTTCCGGAGAGAGAGAAAGTGATAAATAGCCCGGGAACGACTAGGAACCATCACTAGATGTGCTCTACGAGAATCTCAACGTGGATCAAGGAACTGGTCAAGGGGTGATTGCTTTTAATCTTTGACATACGCACGTGTTTCACCAATCGCTGTTAATTCTGAGCAAAATTGTGAAACTAATGACTGGCCTTTTGTTCCTTGTAAAAAATCCAAAAAAACTCGAACAGTTGCGTTGATCATTCAAAAATTATAATTGTTTAGATAATTAAATAAAATATAATAAATACAATTTCATTTTTTGATAATTCAGTGATTGGCACGACGACGAACCTCTGTCGTACAACAGCCGACCGCCCGGCAGCAACCTCTCCCCGCCGAGGTGAGTGGTTGAGCGTTATTTTTTGCGGAAGCAGGTTGCAAAAATAGAATTGGAGAAAATTAAACTAATCAATTAACATCTTCATTTGAGTATGCTACTGAAAAATAGTGTATTTTTGGACAAATTACCTTTTTTGGTCAAGTTGTTGTCGGAATTACCTGTTGCGCTGTTCATTTCGATAAGAGTTTGTAATACGAGGGGAGTAGTTCGTATCCTGTCAGGTAGAAAAATGAAGAACGAAAATATAATGGAAATTTGATTTATCCCTGGGAATTCACTCTTTCGCGGGCATCCGATATCCCGGTTAGCGTTACATTTGAAACTCAATTGTCGACCTGTCGCCAAACGCACTCTCGAAAAACTATGTTTCATCATGTATTTATGCGGCGTTGGCGACGCGTAAGGTGATATGGTCCAGTCCGTTTTTACCAGAAATTAAAGATTGTTTGAATTCTAATCAATGCATTACGTTGAGCGCTATTTGACTACGCAGGTGAGTGTATGTGAGTAACATTGAGTTTCGTCAACACAAATCATAACTTTCATGACGATTCAATGCTGCAGGGACGGACACGCCGCGCAACTGCCCGACTACGACTGGCGGCATGAGGAGGAGGAAGAGGAGGAGTATCATGACGAGGTTGGACTCCTTTTTTTTCTTTTTGGAGAGTAGTGCATGGTGCCGACATTTGTACCGAGATCAAGTGTTTCCTTGGGGTTAGGAAACTGGGGAAGAGGCATGAGGAGGAAGAGGAAGAGGAGTATCATGACGAGGTGAGGGATTGGGGATCGATCGATCAATCGACCCATGACGTTATTGTTTCTCTTCTCTCTGGGCTCTTGTTTCCATGGGGTTTGAATATCGGAAACAGAAAAGGGCTGTTTCAAATTAGAACGAAACGAGGTTACAAATAGAACAGAAATGGTAAGGCTGCTAGGAAGAGACATGAAAGGGAGATTCCTAAAGATAACGCGGTTGGACGTTTCGGTCCTTGGGTCGTAGACACCCAACCGCCTCACGGAGGGTGGACCTCGTCAGTACGACGCCCTCCGCAAGTGGGGGAAGAGAAAAGATGGGGAAGGGAAGATGGGTTCCAACAAACAACGCGAAAACGACACAAGTATGCGCGGGTGAAGAATAGAAACTGGGGATCTGTTTTTTAGCGAAATAGAACAAAAGAAGAGGTGATATAGCATTTCAAAGTCGGAAATAGGGAAAAATACGACTGGCGGCTTGAGGAGGAGGAAGAGGAGGAGTATCATGACGAGGTAATCAGGCGTTAGTGATGATCTCTTGTTTCGGCTTGATTTGGTCATAGGAATAGGAAAAATAGCACTTCGACTGGCGTCATGAAAAGTAGGGAGGGGCTATCATGACGAGGTAATCAGCACCCTCTTGATATTTCTCAGAGCGATAGACTATGACGCCATTACTGTAGTTACGGGCTTCAGTTTGTAGCTGATCGATCTTATGACGTCATCACTTAATCATTTCATTGTTAGCGCTGAATCAGCAACAAAACATCTTGGTAGATCCTGAACCGGAGCAGAAAGAAAGACACTGATTGATCGTTGATCTTTCCAGCAACATCAATACGAGGACGGTCAAGATCCGCACTACGACACGGTGCACGACGGTTACGGAGGCGACTATTCCCAAACGCCTTCCCAACCGCAGAACCAGGTGTACGGTGGCACGCAGCAGCAACCGCCGGACGCATTCGATCCGGCTCTCGCGGCGAGGCGGTACGACAGTCATGGTGAGTTTCACTTCTATCTCCACTGATGGCGACTTTCACTAAAGTTTTGATTAGATGGGCTTCAAAACTCTGAAAACTGCATTTACACTAGTCCATCGACAAACAAATGATCACGTGAGACAAAGAGACAGTCATGGTGAGGTTTTTCAATCTTGCTTGCTGTAACTGTTGTTTCAAACTTCTGATCCAATTCTCAACAAAAATTCATTAGAATCGCGAAAAAAAGCATTAGCGAGCAGTAAGAATAGCTCTGTGTTCGAGCTGCAAGATCAAGAGTAGAGAAACAAATGAGCGATCATGTGAAACAAAGAAATGATGACGTCATGGCATATGCCACGTCACGGTTGTGACTGGAGTGAACGGCGATGTGAAGGAAATCTCAGGATAGAGGGGATGAGTCAGGCCATGCGCATGTTCAGAAAAGAGCCAATGTTTCCATCGATTGAGTCGTTTATTCCTTGCTGATCCGTTTTATGACCCATACAGTTTCGATATTGCAGTGTTTTAGTGCAGAATATTCTAGCATTGAGGTGTTCCAAATCTCTGAGAAGTTGTTTCTAGCGCTTCTCTAGCGCTAGGGTTTTACCTCTTCCGTAGGGATTTATTATGCGTTGTACGAATTTGAAACATTATTAATCAATTTCCAGGCCCTGAAGACCTCATCCCCACGCCCGAACCCGATCTTGATGCCCTGAGGCGCGCGTTCAGTCCGCAGATGCAGAACCAGTACGTTTTTGTATATTCTTTCCACCATTTCAACGCTTCAAATTCTCAAACTCTTGCGAACTCGTCACGAAACGATTCTGCTAAATCGCACTCTAGAGCAGCTTATTGAGGCAAAATAGTCAATTTGCAGCTCGGACGACGCCCAGTGGTCCCATCCGTCCACCTCCTACGACCTGCAGCAGGGACAGCACTCGCTGCAGTCCATGCAGCACCTGCAGCAGGTTCGTGACCCGTCGAGACTAGAGTGTAGTCACGTATTGTTAGATCTGACACCGAAAGAGAAAAGAAAGAAAAATGTTCAGGGAGAGAGCACTCTAAGGAAACCAGAGTTTGAATTTATGGTTGGCGTCCTTCATTTCACTTTCACCGGTCAAAGTGGCGAGAGAGCAAAATGAGGAGACGTACTAGAGTCTAGTCACGAATTTGGTTCTCCACTGGTTTTGGATCGGTTTTGGCCGCTTTGAGTGACGAGAGAGTATGCAAAATGGAAAGACGAAACTAGAGTCTAGTCCCGAATTGCAGCACCCGCAGCAGCAGCAGAGCCACGACTACCAGGATGTGTACCAGGAGGAGCAGGGAGTATCGCAGTTTGAGGTGAGCAAAATTTATAAAAAAATATTGTTTGTCGATTTTGCTGCTGAAATCGCGATTCCACTAAATAGGTATTTGCCCTCTAGCTATAGGAGATTAGTGAAACAACCAGGAGGATCTCCTCATTTCACACACTCTCTTGCCACTCTGACTGGCGAGAGAGCGTGGAGAATGAGGAGAGTCAACTCTTGCTTTCCGCGCTCTAATCAGGAGGAAGGCGAGTCGCAGCTTGAGGTGATTATAAATCTGATGCCATCGCGGTTCCATTATACGAGCTTCTGTTCTCTAGAAATAGGCGATTAGTGAACCATAGGACAGTCTATATCAGGATGCGTATCAGGAGGGCGCGTAGTAGTTTGAGGTGATTGCTGTTTTTAGTGACGATCTGCCTTGGGATTATCGTTCGAGTTTGTGTTCTACGGTATTTGGACAGTTTGTGAAACATAAGCATTCTTCTTGCGTTCTATCAGCGTTCGAATGGGGGTCAAGTGAGGGCGCGTCGAAGTTTGAAGTGATCGTGAAGATTGATATTATTACAGCCATCTGCGTGTTTCGAAGTTAGACATATGCGACTAGTGAAACAGTGGCGGTCTCATTATATCAGAATGTGATCAGGAGCAAGGCGCGTCCCAGTTTGAGGTAAATATCCAATCAAGATTCATAGAATATGTTTGTTGATTTTTTGATGAGGTCAGCGAAATCATATCAACTGAGAACCTGCACTCTAGCCATAGGCGTTTAGTGAAACATAGGCTTAGGAGTGTATCAGGATGCGCACCAGGAGTAGAGTGCCGAAAGCAAGAGTTGCTCTCCTCATTTCACACACTCGCTCACCGTTCACAGTGGCGAGAGAGCGTGGAGAATGAGGAGAGTCAATTCTTGCTTTCCGCGCTCTAATCAGGAGGAAGGCGCGTCCCAGTTTGAGGTGATTATTGTTTTTATTCAAGTTCTGTTCTCCGATGATCGTTCGAATATGTGAACTAGGGTATTTGGACAGTTTGCGAAACATAAGTTCACTCGTTATTCGGCATTCTATCAGCATTTGTATGGGGAGAAGTAAAGACCGTCGCAGTTTGAGATGATCGTGAAGATTCAGTATTGCGTCTCCAATGACCTACGTTTGACATTATAAGAAATAACCCTCTGACAGTCTATCAGGATACAGGATTTATCTGTGTCGCTTTAGAAGATCAGATCAAGATGGGTATCAGGAAGGGATTTGGATCTTCTCATTTGATAGTCATTCGGTCAGGTTCGGGGTTCGGGGATCGGTCTTCTGTCCTTGTCGCAGACCCATTAGATGGCTGGAGAAAGGGCTTCGATTTTCCGAACCGCGTTAGGTCTTGATGGCATGGCTCGTTGTCTATCAGGATGTGTACCAAGATGAATTTGTGATATGTTTCTGCGCAGAAGGGAGGAAACGGATCAATTATTCGATTCAGCAGCTGTACTTGAGTTGAAAGTGAAACACATCGGTTATTCCTCGTGTTTGGATTGAGTTGATTTGTTCTGAGTGATGATTTCAAGTGAGAATCAATAATTGGAAATTAACAAACAAACTAAGGTAAGGTTTAGATTTTAGACTCCCAGTTTCGGATCAGAAATTTTAAACAACATCATCTTAATTGTTAAAAAAAAAATTAATTAAACAATTAAGATGATGCCTCAACGCCGATACGACTCAAACATCGGCGAGAGCATGGCGGGACTGGAGGACGCGGCGCATGCAGGTATTAACCCCTTCCCCGCTCGTTCTCAAGAAAATGGTTAGCTGCAATAGCCAAAACTATTAGGGATGGCTCGACAAGAAATGACTGTCCTCATTTCTCACTCTCTCTCGTGTATGAAATACATAGAGCATTTCTTGCCAAGCCTTCCCTACTCGATATAGTTGATGGTAGTTGACTGCAAAGATGAACAAGGAAGCATGTGAGAACAGATCAGATCATGATGAGAAAGACAGAGAGATAGAGAGAAATGAGAGTGGTGTTGCAGCCGCGGCCGGAGCCGGGTATCAGGAACCCAACGGCTACCACGACCCCTACCATCCGGATGAGTACGACGAGCAGGACGGATATCATGGGAGAGAGGTGAGATAATTATTTTCTTCCTCATGCAAGCGCGAAACATCGTTCGTTCTCGATCGATCTCGCACGGGAACGAAAGATAAAGCACACAAAGGCTCCCCGGAATAACTGTAGTCTGTAGAGTTACCTAATTAATCTAACAGCCGGGACGACAGTGGGTATATTTGTTTTTGATTCACTGCTCTCAAACGATTCAACGCTCAAACTCAATAGTTTCGACAAGAGAAGGGACCGTGAAACACAACACTTTGCTAAATTGATTTCAGGATGCGCCGTCCGTCTCGTTTTCCGACCGGAACGAGGTCTCCCACTATGAGAGGGAAGAGGAGGAACAGCACGGCCATGATGTTAGGAGGTGAGAAGAATCGATCTGCCCCATGAATTGGGGATACCGAGCTAATGAACATGAATTGTTGCTGCTGAGTCCTTCAGCATACTGTAGGGGTAGTGTACAGAAGTCTCAGAAGTTATTAGGTAAAAGGTGTCTCACTATGAAAGGGAAGAGGAGGAACAGCACGGCCATGATGTTAGGAGGTGAGCATTATCGATCTGCCGACTGAAGTAGAGTTACACAGCAAATTCACTGAATCCGCTGAGTCGTTCAGGATGCTGTATGTGGTACGGAAGACACAGTAGGTATTAGGTGAAAAGGAATGATGTTAGGAGGTGAGAAGAGCGATATTTGATGGTTGCTCGACTACTGTAGCCAAAGAATGCAGCAGATAAGAGTTCGCTGGGATACTGTAGTGGAGGGTTCGGCCTCTGGTTGCTGTAGGACTGTGTCAGGGTACTGAATACGGTACAATCATTAATGTAGAAACCTTGCAAGGGTATATGGAATACAGTGGGATAGGCTCCCACCATGAGAGGGCGGGACGACCTAACGCGAGCTATTGGCAGCCACTGGTGGAATGTAACTAATGAAGAGTGGCGCCCCATCCTCATCTGAGCGTTAACGCCAGACATGAATAAATTATTATTATTATTATTATTATTATTAATTATTATGAGAGGGGAGAGAAGGAGGAGAACGCGCAGGATGTTCGGAGCTGAGAAAAAGCTCGCTCAATATCAAAGCTACCTATGTTCAAGGTACAGCCTGTGAAAATCATTGACTGAATATCGAGAAAAATGAGGTTCTAAATCTCCCTAAATGATAATAATACTATTAGAAACAGATCGTCAACTAAGATGAATTAGTTCTGAAACATATGGAATATTTATCCTATTCTCGAATCATGGGAAATAAACGTTTTAGGCAGGAGATTGACGATTCTTTGGTATGGAGATCTAAAAGAGAGAACAAATAATTCGCGACATTCGTTTCGCATCCCGAGTGACAAAGCAATCTGACTCATTTCTTGATGATTAACCGCCCTCGGAAGTGCACTTTGCTGCCGATTTCGCTGCTGTTTTGCTGTCTAGCGCGCGTTGTTTGACCATCTTCGCTTTCTAGTTGGCTAATTTCACAGTATGTCAGACGCAAAGAGTACCTAACCCAGATTATCGACTGTAATCATTAACTTTATTTTATATTCTTCACAATTTTAATTAATTAATTAATTAATAATAATTAATTTGCAGTTCTACCATCCAAGAGGAAGAAAGACGGGACTATCGAGAGATGTGGCACGGCGCATACAAGAAAGTGTGCAAGAACCTCGGGTTTAAGGTATTTTTAAACTACTTTTTCTCGGTGTACACCCCAAAATCGTTCATCAATCAGTGCGCATTTCGTGCAGTTTTTCCGCATTTCATTGCTTACATCTTTCCATTATTCCTGTTTCTGTTGTAGCAACGAATAGGCGAGAGAGCGTGCGAAACGCGGAGAGTCAGGAGATAAATAAGCCGACCTGCAACTGACAGATTGCTGCCAGTGACATCTAGAATTATTCTCGGCGTCTCTCGAAATCGTGCGCTCTCTCGCAGGGTCTGATAGGCGAGAGAGTGTATCAAAACGAGAGAGCACGAGAGCCAGAAAAGCCATGATAAATAATTGAGCGGCAGCAAGCAATTGAGCTCCGGCAACGTATTTTCCGGTTATTCTTTTCCCCGGATGACGAATAAATAATTCCCCGCATTTCGGTCATTCTTTCCATGAAGTGAGCAGGATTTGGAATCTGTCATCGAAATATGGATTGTTTTCTTCAAGTTCTGGAAACGATGCTACCACATTCAACTTTCGGTTTCCGAAGTATAGCGCGCTCGAAACATAACTCTCTCATGAACTTTGACTCTCACGTGTAAGTTGAGAAGGTTGCTGCGTGCTTTTGGAGCAGTTGGTCGGAGACAGGACTTCTTTCCATTCCAAGCAATCTCTATCTAACTTGCTAGAAACTACGTCAAAATCAGAAGCCATTTGTCTCTTATCTTCTTTTGCATTCGATAGATCATTGCTGAGCTCATCTGGTGGAACATGATTTCCTCTACGTTTAATCAACATTCGCCTGTTCTTTAACACTGCCTGGCGGTTGAGATTGCCTGCTGAAAGTGATAATAATGAGCACAATTTCTCTCTAGTATAACCAGGGAGGGATCATGACTGGGTGAAGAGACTTAGTTATGGGAACATGGTCTCCTCTATCACCTGTTCTCTCGCATTCTATAGCAAGCCACAGAGGGTGCGTAATTGAGATTTCTCGTATTTTTATGGCAGCTGCAATGGCAACGACGCTGGTTTTTTCTCAGAATTGCGCCAATTCTCCTTCTTCTTCTCATTCTTCTCGCCTCTCTTCCAGCAATGAATCCCTCTTCATTGAGAAGGCTCTTTCGTCAGTTGAAGAAAAATAGAGTGTAGAAAATAGATAGAGTTTGACCATCTCTTCTCCATGATGCGCTCTTGCTTTTTCTCTTTCTCGAGAGTTACAGCAATTTATAGAGTGTGAGGAATGGAAAGACGTCGACCATCTCTGATGCTCTGCACATTTTCCTTGCTCCCGAGACGGTCAGAGCAGGCGAGAGAGCAGGCGGAATGGAGAGACCGCAGACCATCCCCGCTTCTGCCATAATCACATTTTCGCCCCGCCGCGCTCACTCAACCGATTCACTCGTCGATTTCGTCGGAGTCCCGGCGCTCTCTCAATTCGACACGCTCTCTCGTCTCTCTGACTGTCGGGACTCTCTCAGTTTGGCCTGCTCTCTAACCTGGAATGGAGCAACTTGAATCATTCGACGGCGCATTTTTGCTCGGAGACAGCGTAGGCAGTTGACCTTTTCCTCTCCAGTCGGAGGAGTTACTTTGAGAGTGCAGGATACAATTTGATAATGTTCTTTTCTGTCTGATGTCTGGGTCAGTGTTTTAACCAATCTGTCTTGTACTTCACTTTATCACTTCCTAGGAATTCCTAGGGTTTCCCCGATCCACTGCACTTTGGATAAGTAGAAGGAATGGATACACTCTTTGCTACATCCCTTGGTCTTTCCTGCAAGTTTCCGTGAATTTTAGCATTCAAATCATGTTTTGATTCATTTCGAAACACTTTGATCGTTAGAAAGTAGGAGAATTAGGAGCAACAAACATCCTAAACAGCTTTACGCTAAGTGAATCGGGTGTTGCATTCTCTCTTCCTCCCTTCGCTCCAGTCATTTCCGGATGGGGGAAGTGTTTCTCTTCTCCCTTTCTAGACAACTCTGTAGTCTCTCAACTTTCCAAACTATCTCATCTTAACCGAGGAGAATAGTTCAAATTCCTGAACGGATGTATAGTTTTTGCCTTCTCTTCTTTCTTCTCGCCAACTATGAACTCTCTCAATTTCATGTGCTCCCTCGTCTCCCTGACTTTCGAAGTATCTAGTTTCTTCGAATTCCTGAACGGATGTATTCCGCACTACTTCCTGCCTTTCTCGCATTCTCATCAACCTTTACGCACATGTTCACTTGCTTATTCTACGAGCATCGTATTTCATGCCCGCGAATACTTCTCTCGTTAGAGCGCAGTGAGTTCGTAGAAGTATTCTCCAATTAGAAAAGCATCTCGATTTACACCACGCCATGTAGATCGAAATAGTTGTTCGTGCCATCATTACGTCAGTTGGTTCTAAATTATTTTCACAATCCGGAAATGTAAGTATTTCTTCGAACCACAAGTCAGTGTACAGTGTTCCTTCTCTTCTGAACATTCTGTTGAGAGTCACTTCTCTCTATTTTGAAGAGTGGAGGAGAGATGGAAAGTGTCCGTTTCTGAGGACCAGACAGATCTTTGACTGTTACTGGATACTTAGGTTCCATTCTCTGGTTTTCGGTGGTGTAATGGCGCGAACAAACTTGATAAAAAAGTAGCCACAAATGCTCTTTTGGTCATTTTTTCACCCAGTTTTTTTCGTCGCTCGTAAAATTGTAGGCTCTTTTCACATTTCTCGTCAGTGTTTGCAATGCTCGTCAGACCGGCACTAAATCACTCTCCCTAGCAGGTCTCGAGCTGACATTTGCCCGCGAAAAATCACCTGGCTAGCGGCTAGTTTCTTGCTATTTTCTAACGTCTTCATTTCAAATTTGATCGAACTCGACTTTCCTGACCACAATATCCACTGGATTCCATACTAAAAACCGAAAAGAGGCGAGAGAGCATGTAAATTTGAGAGAGTCAAGTGAAAACGGCCAAGTCCTTTCGCCAATTGACTTCATTTCGTGCATTTCATATTAGGCTCTCGCTCCTCTCTGAATCTCTCCATTCCCCCTGCTCTCTCGCTCTGTCTGACCGATGGGAGGGCAGGTGAGAGGGTAGAGCGTTGCTTCCTTTCGAGAGAAGGGAAGATTCGTCGCATCAATTTACTCTTGCGCTCACTTGGATGTTAAATTTTTAGCTCGCAGATTCCGAATAATGAATATTTCCAAATGCAGACTAACTTATTAGAGTGTGTGTAAAATGAGGTGACGGTGACCCGTTTTTCGCACTCTACGTATGTCTTCGTCCATGTTTGCAGACCTCATGCAATTCTTGCCGATTTCGCGACCAACTTTTCTTTCTGCCCTTACGAAGTGAGTTAAAACAATTGATTGTAATATCAAATTTCCGACAACCTCAATGCGAATGCCGGTCTCTCCTCAAATGACAACTCCCCAGAATACGTTTGCAGACCTCGTCAATTTTCACTAGGTTGACTAACCGTTGCGACCAAGCTCCAAATATTGCACGAATTGAGTTTCACCAATTCATTGTATGAACAAGCATTCAACAACTTCAGTGTATGCAACCTGCATCCCTTACTAATGCTGTGGAAAAAGTGGGGGGAGAAAAGAGAAAAGAGAAAAATCGCGTGGAAAAAGTCAAAGGAGAAAATGAGAATTTTGAATTCGCGCCTTTTCGTTATCTCACTTCTCCTTGGAGCTAGAGACTTTTAAATTTGGGAAATGGGTTTTTCACCCCTCAGAATCCTAAGAACGAACGTAAAAGTCGCTAGCTCCACGGGGAAGCCCGATACAGAAAAGGCGCCAATTCAAAATTTTGGTTTTCTCCCTTTTCTCTCCATGCGACTTTTTCCACCCCAGGAGAAAATCTCCCCTGACTTTTTCCGCAGCATAACAAACACCTTATTTCTCTTCCTCACAATGTCGTCCATGTTTGCAGACCCTACCCATTATTACCTTTCCTGCAAAGAATGTAAGTCTTAATGAAAGTTACTTGAGAGCTCTTTCATAGTTCATCAGTCTTCGAAATCATCCGATAGCGATGTCAAGCACATAGTCATTTCTCATGTCGCCCCACATGTCTTCCCCATGTTTGCAGACCCTCTCCCTTCCCCTGCTCGATCCTGTACAGTTCTGCGCCTATTTTGCCCATTTTTCCCATTTTCGCCCTGCTCTCTCACTTTCGCACACTCTCTCGCCTCTCAGATAGACGATAGAGCATGTTGGAAGAAGAAAGACAGTGGTGCCCCTTCCATCCGCACACTCCACCACACGGTCTTATAGATTCATACATATTTCAGTTCTCTCCCTTCTCCTCCTCTTCTTCTCCCTTTCCTAGAGGACTATTGTCACGAGCTTGGCCCATGGAATGGTCTGGGTCTCTTCGTTTTGCGTGGTCTCTCGCTTTTCCAACCTGTTAGAGAGCATATCACGCCTGTCACGAGAGAATCGAGCTGGCCATGGGAATGGAACGAAAATCACAGAATGAGTTAGCATCAGTTTTGGGCATCTCTAGTCATGCCCTAGCATCCCCCAAACTCTCATTGTCCTAACTTCATTCTGGGACTCGCTGCACCGGGTCGATTACCTAGTGCCTCATCTTTGATCGCGATTATCTCGGTCCCTGTGCGTTTTTATGAAAAAATGCCCTAAGTATAACCACCACTCATTTTTCGTGCTCTTTTGATCTACGCAAACTAGAAGTCATGAAGTTGCCTCTGAACAGCGCTACACTTCGGGATGAATAACTCAAAAATTTATTGAAAGGCGCAGCCAATTTTCGAGTATGTTCTGTGCCTCGTCGAGCTCTTTCGAATGGATTTTTAAAGTCGAAAAAAACGTTTTGCTCGACAAAGTTAAGGCCATTTTAGTTTTCGACTTGATTTGAAGTCATTTTATTCCACCCCGCACCGCTCATCCTGATTGAAACATATGAGAATTGCGTGTCATTCCATTCGTGCGCTCCAAAATGAGCGGTGCGGGGTGGAATAAAATGACTTCAAATCAAGTCGAAAACTAAAATGGCCTTAACTTTGTCGAGCAAAACGTTTTTTTCGACTTTAAAAATCCATTCGAAAGAGCTCGACGAGGCGCATGACATACTCGAAAATTGGCTGCGCCTTTCAATAAGTTTTTGAGTTATTTATCCTGAAGTGTAGCGCTGTTCAGAAGAACTTTTGTGACCTCTAGTTTGTGCTGATCGAAAGAGCTCGAAAAATGAATGGTGGTTATACTTAGGGCATTTTTTCATAAAAACGCACAGGGACCGAGATAATCGCGATCAAAGATGAGGCACTAGGTAATCGACCCGGTGTAGGGAGCCCCGGAATGAAGTTTGGACAATGAGACTTTGGGGGCTGCTAGGGGATGCCTAGAGGTGCCCAAAACTGATGCTAACTCATTTCATGATTTTCGCTCCATTCCCAAGATTTGCGAATTTAGCTCGATTCTCTCGTGACAGGCGTGATATTAGGGCGAGAGAAAGACCATAACTGTGTTGAGGGTCTCTCCAGCTCTCTTTGTCTCGTGTGATCTCTCGATGAATGGATAGGATGAGAGCATTCGGACTGTAGAGTGTCCATAACGGTGGAGATCGGTTGTATAACTCCTGCTCTCTAGCCAACCACTCACAAGCGAGCGCATTCAAAGTGGTCGTGCTACTTGTTTTCATCCGCGAAAGCGCAGAATTCGATGCAAATGTTGTGTAATTGCCGCAATTTCTCGCAAAATCACGAGCAGCTCTAATTGTTCCTGCTTCCTCTCTTCTCATGTCCTGGAATTGTTAGTGATTTCAGTACAAAGTCCACACATCCTCGAATTTAACGAATTTTGTCATAGTCATCATTTCATTAAATAACAAGAGGGCTTCGGAAGCCTTTTAGCTCCGGGTCTGACGTGCTTTGAAATTGGTTAGCATTTCAATAGGAGAGATAGCATTCGAAACGAAGAGCGTATTTCAGTTCTCAATTACTCCCCAACTACCGTAGTCAAAGACGAGAAAATGTATGCGCATTATTCCATCAACCAGCCTTTCCGTATCGTTCTTTGAGAGGTGGTCAGAGACAGAGCGAGAGAGTGTGGGAAACGGAGAGAGCGCTTTTGTCTTTTGTCAGCCAGTATTTTCCTCCTCACTCCTTTTCTCTTCTGTTCGTGCTCACAAACCAACAATTTCTCAACCGCAGACCTGTCTACCTATTCTCTTTCTTTTGAATGCTGAGTCTCTTCGTTTCCTATGATCTATCGCTCAGGAAGACTGTAGACGACGTGTAGAATTTCGAGAGCTTGTCTATTCCTCCTTCTCTTTGTCTCAGAACTCGCGTTCGCAACTTCGAAGAGGAAGGCGCTCATATTGATATTCTCTCTTCCCTCTTCCCTCCCTCTTCCGGCTAATAATTGCAATTACCTTTGCGCAGTATTTTTCCTTGACATTCTTAGAGTCTACTTCCTCCTCAGCTCTCGTATTCAACTGAACGGCTTCATGAAGTGGCTCAATATTATTGTCTCTCTCCCGTCGATTCTCCTCCCGATTCTTGTACATTTGTACAGACGCAAGAGACTGCTGCTCCCAAGAGTCATTTGCTCTTGTCTCTCCACTTTTCACCTGAATCTGAGCAGCTGCAAAACAGAGGGTCGATGCAATTCGCATTTTTTTCTTATGACATAAGCGATCTCACCATTAACAATTCTCATCACACTCATACTTTGCCCAATGCTTGAAACTCATCTCGTTTTGTCCACTCAAACCCGAATCAGAGTGTGATGGCTTGTCCTGGGATCCAATGCTTTCTTCTATTAATGAGAATAACGTCCTTCACTAAAATCGCTAAAGGACGCCAGTTCTTGCTAAACATCGCAAGTCCGGCATCTCCCACTGCCTGGCTCGTCCCGTAATTCATTTTTGAGCAGTTTCGGCTGTGCCGCGCGCCCTCAGTTCCTCCCTTTGTTCTTCTCTTTCCCACTATCGAGCGCATTTTTCTCCTCCTCCTTCCTTCCTTTCTGCTCTTCTCAATTATATTTGGTGCATCCTAGCGAGAGTCTAGTCTGATCTTTATAATCGCAAGTTAAATTGTGGCTGGTTTACAGTGCAGTTATTGTAATTCTATTCAATTTTTCCCGATAGAGTCGAGTTTGATCTTTGTGCTCGCACGTAAAACGAATTACAAGTGCAACCGCTGCAAAGTTACCGCACTAATCGGTAATTGCAGCATCTCATTGACTCGATTGCCCTTCACCTCCCATCCTCCTCTTATTCCTCCTATTTGATACCACTCATTTGCCCTCTTTGCTCTTCATTTTGAGCGAGCATGTCCAATGCAGGGCTCACCATGCCCCTTATTCTCTGTCGAAGCTCTGACTAGCAAGAGAGCACGCAGATTGGAGAGTGCCCAATCGACCGCCAGTCTTCATTTGGAGCAGAGATGTGCTTTCTCACTCTGAAGGCGAGAGAGAATGCAAAATGGAGAGAGCGGCCTTCCTCTTTCATCTTTCGCTCCTCATCCACGGACCACACCGCTGCTTGCTTTTCATTACACGGTCCTCTTGTGTGGCCAATGACTCTCTCCATTCCGCACACTCTCTCGCCAATCAGGCTGTGTGTGTGTGTGTGTGTGGTCCCTCGTGCCCATCCGAAATTAGATACCAGCAAAGGCCAAGCGGTTGATTGCCACGCTTTCCTTTTTTCATGATAGGTGAAACGCCGCAATTTCCGGCTCCGGCGAACCGGCAAATAGCTTCGTCCTTCCTCCTCACTTTGAACGCGCTGACTCAACGCAAACATCACCCACGTACTGAAGGCGAGGGCGTTGGACCGAATTGGTGTCTGCTCTCTCAAGATTGCATGGTCTCTCGTCTTCTTTCTCTCGTTCTGAGTCGGCGCCTCTCCGAATTCCAATAAGACGTGTTCCCTATCAGAAATAGGCCATCGAAACGCGGGGACTCTCTTCGAATCACACACTCTCTCACAACGCCCTTTCTGTCCAATCAACGCGCCCTGAATGGGATCGTTGGCGAATCTCATATCGCGAAGATTGGTCGGAGGTTAGAGAGGGCGAGAGAGTAGGGAGAATTGAGAGAGTCAGACAGGCAGAAATGAGGAAATTTCATATCGGTGAATGGCGAAAGAGCCTGGATGTGACAGATTCATTTCAATTCTTTGCTAGACGAAGATTCTTTGTCGAATTCTTCGACGAGCATTAGTTGCAGTACAATTCAATTCAATGGTTATTTTTTTTTACTGTGTTTACGGCATCGCATGAAATTTAGATATTGGCTGAGCAGGAAAACAGAGATAACCCCTCCGAATGTCCACAAATGTAGCCTCGAGACGGTGTCTGCAATATTTTCCTTGATTATTAACCCAGAAGCTGAAATCACTGCAGTCTTCTTAGTCGAAGTCTTCTTAGTTGCAGTGCAATTGGACCACTTTGAAAGGGACTATTTTGTAGCTTCCGCAGTTCTTTGTAAATCGAGGATTCGAAACTATAATCCGTGTAACATCCGTCTGATTCCACCCCACGCCATCTTTCTTAGAAAGCAAGATAAACCAAGAAACCAAGCTTCCCGTGTACTACTTTTCACAGGGACGATTAATATAGAGCAGCCCTCAATTTGCATGCTATTTCGCGCCTCCAGAGCGATCTATTCGAAACTTTTCGCTCACTGGTGCTTCTCATTAACTTCCGTGCTAAATTTAGCTTCGTAGCTCCAGGAAAGCTACTCTGCTCGATAATATTGCCGTGTGTTCTGGGAAAGCCCGCACATCCCTTTCCTCTCAACTCTGCATTAGTGATGAATTTAGAGGGTGAATTTCCGGGCCGGAGTCTCTTCATCTTCCTTGATCTCTCACACTGCCATCTAAGTCGAGAAATTGGCCTAGCAGTTAGTATCACGATTCACAAGCTGTACTGTCTTTTCTGTGAAACACATTGTGCCCTTTGCCTACAATTTTCGAAAGCACTTGCTTCAATTCTCGACTCTTTGCCCCACAAACAGAGACAAACGAATTTGTCGTCTATTGATGCTTGACATAGATCATTGTGCGATTATTTTTAGAACCATTACTACATCCGAGGCATTCAGTGAGAGAATGCCGTCTAGTGCGAGAGCAGGACTGTAATGTCATCATTGTGAGTAACACGATGGTCGATGTCTCTTCCTTTCACACACTATCTCGCCTCTCTGACCGGTGAGAGAGTATGTGAAATGAAGATACGACGGACTGTAATGTAATCACTACGAGATCTACGAGGGTTATCGACATCACTTGCGTTCGAGTCTTCTCGAAAATAGTTGTTTTTTGAGCGGCGGTACCCTATCCTCATCAGTTTCAGTTGGCACAAGCGTCTATTATTGTTCTTGTGAAACTCAATAGATTTTACCAGAAAGCGTAGTGTTTGAAACAAATTGCGTTCTCCACTCTTCGACCTCTCACCATCGGAAGGTCGCAGCGACTTCTCGTCATGGCGCCGCCGGGATTGCTAACTTGCTGATTCTAGAGCACGGGAGAGTTCGAAATACGTGTTGCCGTCTCCTTATTTCACACACTCTTTTGCCTCTTTGATTTCTAGAGTTCACTTCCAATTGAGATACGCTCAGACTTTCCACAGCCCCTGCCATCCATAACCAGCCGCTTTTTCACATGCCTGCTAGCATACACTTTCTGCATTGCTCTCTCATTCTTTTCGTCTCTTAATTTCGCACGCTTTCTTGCTCTGGATAGCAGGCGAGGGAGCAGAGACTGCATTGCTTCTGGCCGGTTTCCAATTGCACTTGCTCCCGTTTTCTCTCTTTCTCGTTTCTCTTCTTGCTCCGTCTGACGGAATTTATGGCCCGCTTCCGAGACGAGAGAGACGAGAAGAGGCTAGTTGTTTCTGAGGCTTGTTCACTTGTCGGTCTTGTTCGTTCGGTTACTGAAATATCTTCGTGTAGCTGATATTGATTAGACTTGCCGGATTCTGTTGTTTGTATAATTTTTAGCTTCCGATGACAGAGAAGAGGCTTGCCTAGTTGTTTCTCGGTTTTGTCCGAACATGGGATATGCTCTGGCTTGACTTCAGTCTTTGTAGTTTCAGTTGATCTCACTGTGTGGTTGATTGGTATAATCTGTAACTGTTCTTGTCCAATCTCCATTCCTTCCGTTCCTTCCCTCGAGGTTTAGCTTTTGAACATTCATTTCCTTCAGTCTCGATGCTATTGTTAGGAACGCACATATTGAGCTCATTATCTGTGCTGATTCATATTGTGTAGTGTTACGATTAGGCTCACTGTGGGTGTCTGCGCATCGAACACCAGAAAGTCCATCATTATCATCATTTCCGGCCCGATAATTGCGCGTTACACGGAAATCTTTCGTTCCACTCCGCCGTAGATGTTTGCTAGCCTACCCTGTCACTTTTAGTATCTCTTCGTGAAATAGAATCCGCAGGTTTGCTGAGAGCATTTTCGGTGCTTGAGGTACAACAGTTCTAACTAAAATCGCGAGAACCGTACAATAGCTTCCGGTTACGTGCAGAACTGTATGAAATAGAAGAATAAGCCCTGACTATTCTCCATTCGTCGCCATTCTCACCGCCCACCCTCTCACCATCGACTGTATCGTGAATAATTCCGGGGTTGTGCCGCACAAGAATGCTCGATAATGTGGCTACGTCTGTAGAATTCGAACAGCCCATTCTCCATAGCCAATTTAACCGTTTTGTCAACTAGTCTGTACCACGTGCTCCATTCCTTGAAGACCTAGTCAAGCTAGTGCAGTTCGTATATAAATAACCTCCGTATTGACCAGTCCTCCAGAGGAAATATCCCCAAATTGGTCGTTCATCACTCTATTTTCCTCCTCCTCCTCCTTCCACTTCCACTTCGCCCCTTATATTCAACTGCTCCTCCCTCTCTTCGCCTTGACAAGAAAAGACTCTCCTCATTTCGCACACTCTCTCGCTTATCAGGCCGGCGAGAGAGTGTGTGAAAGTAAGAGAGAGCTTCTTCTCTTTCTCTTGTCTCACTAGCTGCCCCTTTTTGTTCGCTCCTTCCTGCTTGTAAGGAGGAAGAGACTCTCCCACTTTCTCGTGCTCTCTCGCCTCTCTGACTGGCCAGAAATGGAGAAAAAAGAAGAAAAAGAGAAGAAAGACTAAAGACTGCCCCGCGGCCTGCGCGTAACAAGTAATAGTTACTCCTCTCTTCTCTCTTCTCCTCGCAATTGTTCTAGTCTTCACTCCATTTCTCATTCTCCCTGGGGCAGACGAGGTAGACAAGTTATGACCGCGTGTGTTTGGGGATTCTAGAGTCATAGAATCTTTGGTGAAAACAATACTCTATTGCATTGTACTTTCTCAAATTGTAAACAGATAGAAAACTGCTTATGAAGCGAAGAAACTACCTGTTCATGTGTTGCGTGAAATTCTGTTTCCTTGTCGAGATCATTTCGTATTTACTCGTTTACTGTGCTGAATTACCCCTTCCGCAGGCGGCGTGTCATCAACGATGGGAGTGGGCTGAGCGGCAGCCCTGTCTCATCATCATGCCACTGTTGGCCCCCGTAGACACCCGAGACGCGCCAGCAACCATCTGATGCGAATGCGGCGCGAGGCCGACCGCGCCAACGCGCTCCTCGCCTTCTCAAAATCGTTCAAGAAGGTAAGACACACTTGAAACGCGTCAATTGCATCACTGACGCCCCGCAGGTGCGCCGCGCGCGGTCGGCCTTTCCACGACGCAAGAAGCGCGGCAGAAAGCGCGCCAAGCGGCGGTAAGTGCTTGACGCGCTTTTTGAGTGTAATCAAAAATAACAGAACGAAATCGCTGCCCAACATCAAGCTCTGCGAGCCTCCAGCGCCCGTCGAGAATGGAAATGTAAGTTCCTTTTCGAAAACTAAGTAGAAGCACAGCTCTGTTCGTGCGTAGACCTCGTTTTTCCTCATTTTCGTAACGATGACGTCATTATTTTCGAAAATCGTAGTTATTGCGACAGGCCGGCATCGTTCGTCAGCGATCGTCATCATTGCACTCGAACAGAGGCCGGCTCAGGAAGGAGAAGCGCGTCGATTCCAGCGGTCAGGACCGGGTTTTAGCTGCGACCGGGAATTACCAGAGCCGTATTTTATACGACCGGAAAATAGACATCCGGCTTTTAGACGCCCGCAAGTCGTTCCGGTCGTCGGCCGTGGCGCTGGAGGTGGCGAATGCGAAGTGCAATAGCCGGAATGGAAGCGCCACTCATCTCCTACCTCCTCCGTCTCCGCACCTTCCGCCTATGTGCCCAACCTCGCCCATAGCCGCACTGGCAGCGAATGGGTCCGCCAACGGAGAGGTATTCAATGTCCTAACCCATTCCTAAGCCAAGGAAGATTGTAGAGTAGCTCGTAGTAGAGGTGTCAACTTTCATCTTTTGCTCCAAAGCGGAATTCGGAAAGTAAAAGCGATCCATCTGGTTTAATTTTTGAACAGAGAAGTCGTCTTTTGCTTTCTCTATTCTGATCTGGAATCAAACGAGAGATGATACCATAACAATCCGTCGTGCAGCCTGGTAGCTCTCATACTTTCGTCGTGCCAGATTCAGATTCCCAACGGACTCGCTCTGTTCAAGAAGAAGGTCCAACTGCTGGACGTCTACGACCGTCGCCGGCTTATGCAGGGCCGCTCGGCCAGCACCCAGAACCAGGTTTTCCAGAGCCGGAGTTTATCTTCCGGTTCCGGCAAGGAATGGTAGTTGTGCAGTAGCTTGTACTACGAAAATGAGTGTTGAAAAGAGATTGATGAACGGTTTTTGGGCGAATTTAAGGCTCTTTTGAGTGATTTTGGAGTAAAATTGAGGTAAAATCGATAATTTCAGTCGTCGATTCTGGATGGAGACGGGCGGTCGGCCATTAACGCCTTCTACAAATCGATCGATGCGATGCCGAACATGAACGTGGCGCGCACGAAAACGAGCATCCCGCTGGTGTCCGAGCTGGTGAGTCGGTGGTGCGCATCGGAGGCGACGTTTAGTAAACGTCGGAATTCTGTACACCACACACTTTTTACACCAGACACACAGGGCCCAAGGGAGTAGTCAATGTCCGTCCCTTTCGAGCAGTTTCTGCACGAAAAAAGATACTGACCAGATTCTGTCAAATCACAAAAAACACCATGAGATTACACTACACACCACACGATTACCGTTCCCCCACAATTATCGATTTTCAGGTCCTCAAGGTAAATTTGCACATCTGTCTCTATCTTCACGGTATCCAACACCCTGTTCACATCTTGTTCTCGATTTTTGGGCAAACGCATGCTTGGAATCTTACTTATCTTATCTTATTCTTTTCCCGCACTAATCTCAACATGTTTTCCGTCCTCTGGCACAATGCTTACGCTTATCCACCTCGAATAACGCTCGCTTTTATTATTTAATTCATTTTCATTACTTAATTCACTTAATTAATTTAGCAATTAGCTGCCAAACCACCTGTGATCGTCCACTTCAGTTCTATAGCATGCTAACACCCACTGCAAATATGGCTTGAAAACTTCATAGAACTCTCTCCGTTTCGCACGTTCTCTCGTCTATCAACGAGATAATGTGCAAAACGGAGAGAGCAACAACTCTTTTCGGTTTGACTTCTGCCAGCTACCGCTAATGAGAAAGGGGAAGAAGGGGCGGAGTGATCTTTGATCTTTCCAGACCATGGCGACCAAGAGAGCCCAGGCGGGCCTGGCCAACAATGCAAAGACCACCTTCGCCGATGAAGAATTGGTCAGTTTGATTCTCGCTTCAAATTCAAACTTCGCGGTGAAAATCACAATTATAGTCACACTTGGTGCAAGAAGCATTTGACTTTGTTGCGGTGTCCTAAACGTGAGGAACGACGGATTTCTTCTCACTCATTTGCGAAGACAAAAAAAAGCGCCTGTTTTGGAAGTTCTCCTTGCCGTGAAAGGCGCAGAAACTACTCAATTCCGCCTGAGCGCCAACTAACTTTTACGCACTGCCGCTTTTGGGAAATGCAATAGCGTTTCTCCGCAAATGAGCACGCAGAAAGGTCGAAAGATTAGAAAGTACCCAGTTCGAGGCTTCAAAAGTTGATCTTTGATCTTTGCTGAGCACCTAGATAGTTTCTAGTTGCCAGAAGTACTCAGTTCGAGGTTCCAAAAGTTGATGTTTGATCTTTGCAGAAAGCCCACGTCTACCGTAAGACACTCCAAGCCCTGCTCTACCCTATCTCCTGCACGACTCCTCACAACTTTCAGACCACAAACTTCCAGGTTTGACCTACCGCTTCGATTTTATCGATTGATCTGATTTATCGACTGATTATCGATTGATCTCAAAGCTTAACTAATCGCTTCCTCTCTCTAGAGCATATCTGTGGTAAGTTCCGCGGCCGCCCAGCTGATCCCAGGCTACAGTAGACCGTGTAGACACCCCGACCTACCGCAGTGCTCTCTCCGTATCTCGTGCTCTCTCGCTAGCAGGCGAGAGATCATGGGAAATCGAGAGAGCACCGCCTAACACTCCTTTTGTGCTCGACGAAACTCCTCCGTAGTCCAACTCCTTGTGCAACCCTCCAATCGATACCCTGTCCGTCTCGATAATCCTACGGTAGCCTACCGTACCCGAGCATGTGTCGTCGCGAGACTCCTCCCACTATCGATTAGACTACCGTAATCGCAAGCTGATTCTAATTATCGATTTTCCAGACGCCAACCTGGTGCTACGAGTGCGAGGGCCTGCTGTGGGGACTGGCGCGGCAAGGTAAATACCGAACTACCGTAGTCCTCAAACACCAGGGAAAATAGATGTGCTACGCTTCAGATTTCGAAATCTGACCTAGGGAACTACCGTAGTACTCGAGAAAAAAAAGAAAAGAAACCTGTGCTGCGCTACCGAACTAGAAATCTGACTTAGAGAACTACCGTAGTCTTAAAAAAAACGGAGAAAAGCCAGATCTACGCTGTCGAAAAATGAATTTGACCTAGCGAATTACCGTAGTCCTCGGAATCAACAAGTCTAACTCAATAGGAGGCGGCTGATTCAGTGAGCTGGGCAATTTCCGAGAAGACGAAGAGGATGTTGGCAATTCAGGAAAGAGAAGGAGGAAGAATAGTTGACTGAGCTAGTTAGGGCGAAGGCGATTCTGTGTTTCTAGTAAGAGCAAGGGGCCGCAGTTGTTAGAAATGCGATCCATCACAATCCTCGAGCAATCGTTTTCGTTATGAGTGATTTGGATATCAAACGATGTGCCACATTGATTGGCATTGGCTGGCGAGGTAGGATGAAGACTTTCTGTGACGGGAGTGACGAGAATGGGTCAATGGACATTCGTATTTCATTGTAAAAACCAACTCTACCTTTGAATCGAGTCGGTTATGCTCGCTCGGAATTGTCTGACAGGGTTTTGACTGAGCTAGTTAGGTCGAAGTCTTTCTGTGAAGGGAATGACGAGTAAACAGAGCAGGATTCACGAGTTTCGAAATCATGAAATAATTTAGATAATTAAATATATTTAACTGATTTTCATATTTTCCAGGTCTGCGGTGCTCGGAATGCGGCGTGAAAGTGCACGAGAAGTGCAAGGATCTGATATCGGCTGATTGTTTGCAACGTACGTTTTTTTGCCCCTAAAACGAGAGAGTAATCATCGGCATCTGAGGGGATCAAAGTGGGTTTTATGATTAACGTTTGTTTTTGAAGTGATTGTAACGATGCTATCGTCCCTTTCTGAATGTTTCGGTTTATGCGGGTAATGTGAAGCTCAGCCAAACTGAAGTCGATGAGAGGGTTCTTCAGCAACTTTGAGAAACCAACTAACTCAATTTCACGAACTGAAATTGTAAATTTCCAGGGGCCGCCGAGAAGTCTTCCAAGCACGGCGAGGGTGACCGCACGCAGAACCTGATTCAGGGTAATTAGCTTAATTATTTTAATTAATTAATTAAGTTAATTAATCAATTTAACAAATTTACTTAATAATTATACTAATTAAGTGATGCGTGATCGCATGAAGATCCAAGAGCGCAACAAACCGGAGATCTTCGAGACCATCCGGCGAGTTTCCTTTCGAAATTGAGAAATATATCACTAAGTTATGTTTCACAGCGAGGTCAAATCGTTGTGCGAATGGCAAATGTTGATATGATCGAGCCCAGAGCGAGTAAACCATTTTTTCCCATTAGTCTCTTTCCGTTACCTGTCACTTTCATTGAGAAAAGTGAATGATCGATGCTCAAGGAGCATTCTGCTTCTAATTGTGCTAAATTTCGAACATTTGCACTCGGTTATGTTCAATTCTATCACAGTGTTATTGGTCGATCTGCTCGAACCTTTACGAAATAATCAATCTCCATTTCTAGCGACACCTTCTCTGTCCAATATACCATTTTCCAAAATCGATAATCAAAAAGTAATCACTCCTTACAGTACCATAAAGGCCATTTTGTCCATTTTCGAAAATCGATAATCAGACAAATCAATAATCACTCGTTACAGTACCATCTTGTCCGTCGAATAGGCAATTCTCGAAAATCAAAAATCAATATTCGTTACAGTACCATCTTCTCGGTTGATGAGCGCACGCAACAAGAGGCCCTCAAACAGGCCAAGTCGTCCATCCTGGAGGGAAGCAGCAAGTGGAGTGCGAAGATCACGCTGACTGGTATGTGAAATGTTTCTTTCGAAAAAGTGGGCGGAGCTTGATTGCCTGGAATAATGAGAGAAGAAGCAAGTGGGAGATCACGAGTGGAATCTACGAACAACAAAAAAACTAAGCGGGCGATCCTGGATTTGCCTGGATTGCGACCCTGTATCACGCTTCTCACCTAAGACTCGACCTGAATCTGGCATCGAGCCAAAGTTCGATGCCGGGTTTCCTGCGGTTTTTGGGTCCTCTTAGAGCCCCCTAGGTGCCCTGTGGAAGGAATAGTGATAGTGATGATTCCCCAACGAGCTGCAGCACCGGTAAGATGCAGCCTGCCAAATTCAAGGCCGTGCTTCTATACTTCAACGTGAACAGAAAATAGAGTTCGGGACCTGTTTTAGATTGCCCTACCGATGCTCTATCAACCCACACCGGTTGCGAATCGATAACTTTACTCTTCTTCGAGATATTCGCATCGAGGTGTATCTCGAAAACCGCTCGAAAAGCCACCAATTTTCTTTCATATTCGGATAGCTCTCGTCAAGGGCAATCGAATGGTACCCCTGAAGTCCAAAATAAATGGAACCTGAGTTGTATTCCATGCTGAAAAACTAAAAATCAAT
>LS508571.1:385247-442082 GCA_900490845.1 Pristionchus japonicus | reverse complement strand
TTTTCGTTTACGGCATTCAAATTTAGCCTATTTAAAGGAATATTTCACCGTGTGATTGCCGTGCGATCCCCGGAATTGAGGGTGGACAAAAAATATAAAACAATAATAACAATTTTTCGTTGCGAATTCAGCGAATGCTTGAAATGTACAAAATGTGCAAAATGTACATTTGTTCGGAAATGTGGACGATGTACGATAATACGTCATTTGCGGATAGGTTTCACTAGTCCTTCAATTGTTTCTCAGTTATTTTTCTAACAGTACGCTCTCGTTCGTGATGGTAAATCAAATCACAAAATCATCGAAAAGTATTCCAGTGAATGTCACAACTTAGCCTTCACTAGTTATTCATCTATGTTGATACTAAGGCGCAGATAGTATTCGAGTGATTCCTGATGGCGAAAACCCATAGTATGAATATTTTCAGTGAGTGCCACAACTCGATCGCAAGAGCAGTAGGTAGAGTATTATAGAAATAAAACGTTCCGGACACACGACTGTGTACGCTGAAATATGTGCGACTCATGGAGGGGGCGTGGCTTCACTTTGAGAAAGTGCGCGGCAGCTTTTAAAAGTGCGAATTTAGTTTAACTCTACGTTTACTTCGTCTCCGCTAGTGCTTCTATCGTATGTGAGCACATTATAAGTTAGAAAAATATAAAAGAACGTGTGAAAACGGCGGTGGTGTAGTTCGAGTTCTGCCATTTCATAAACCTCCCTAGTCGCGTACGGAACGTTATATTTCGTGGTGAATGACAAACTTTTAAACTTCTATGATATTAGGTTTCACTGTATGTTCAAATGCTTCCTTGATGGAATCACAACATTGCTTGGCGAATCAGATATCTAAAACAAAATAACTTGCAGTGAGTGCCACAACTCCACGGACCGTATCAAGGTGCGCGTGTGGGACGAAGATAACGATCTCAAGTCGAAGCTGCGACAGAAGTTGACGAGGTATAGTCACAGTAGCACAGCCACAGTTCACAGCTACGTTTGCGATCCGGGCAGAATCTTGTCTGGGGTGTGCAATGTCTATAAGATAGAAGTGAAAAGGGAAGATAATGATCTCAAGTCGAAGTTGAGGCAGAAGTTGACCAGGTACGGATTATCGTGGCCATTCGTAGCCATAAATTCCTAAGCCCACTTCCCCTAGCGAAATAAAGCGCGGGAGTTACGTGTCATTGATCTTTGATCTTTGATAGAGATCAAAGCTCAAAAACGACTAATTCAGAGAATCGGATGACTTCCTCGGCCAGACCGTGATCGAGGTGCGCACGCTGTCGGGCGAGATGGACGTGTGGTACAATCTGGGTGAGTGATTCTGATAATCTTAGGTTTTCTGCGTTTTTTTCTCATTTTGATGGCCCAAAATGGCCTAACATAAGAATCATGAGAGAATGTATGAAAAACAGCCCCATCCGGAACTAGATTTTTCAAACCCAATTGAAATCGACCATACTATGATGGATACATACCCTGGTGACAAGGATTCGAACGATCCGGTCCACGAGTCCCACAGCCGGCTTTTAGGGATTCCCGGTTCTGGACCCTGCTATAGTGCATCTCACGACCCAGTTGAGCTAGAAACTTGTTCTACGGCTCAAAATACGCGAAAAAATATGAGAAACAAGAATCTTTTGAAAAATCGAATTTTCGATTTTTTTCGACAAAGTTATGCTTGAAAAACCATTTTCCACTTCAAAAATTAATTATTTTCGCCATCACGCAGGAGACTTGCAGCGGAATTTTTTTCCATTTTTCGAAAGAAGAAGTTAGCATGCGTGCACGATAAAAAATTCAGCCAATTCGAAGAAGGTTGTAATTCGGAAACACGTCATCAAAGGTTCAAAATGAGGGTTTTTGGCGGTTTTTCTGGCATTGTGCACTTACTGTCAATGACATTTCTGGTACAACAACTCAAATAGTAGTTTCGCACCTCCATGCAAACAATTATCACCATAAGAGCCGATTCCGCCATAGTCATATCTGGGCCAAAACCATGAACCCGGGTTCATGGTCCAAAATGGAAGTGGAAAGTCACGAGAAAGTCATGCTAACTTCTTCTTTCGAAAAATGAAAAAAAATTCCGCTGCAAGTCTCCTGCGTGATGGCGAAAATAATTAATTTTTGAAGTGGAAAATGGTTTTTCAAGCATAACTTTGTCGAAAAAAATCGAAAATTCGATTTTTCAAAAGATTCTTGTTTCTCATATTTTTCCACGCATTATGAGCCGTAGAACAAATTTCTAGCTCAACTGGGTCGTGAGATGCACTATAGCCGGGTCCTGAACCGGGGAATCCCTAAAAGCCGGCTGAGGGACTCGTCGACCGGATAGTTCGAATCCTTGTCATCAGGGTATGTATCCTTCATAATATGGTCGATTTCAATTGGGTTTGAAAAATCTAGTTCTCGGGTTCATACATTCTCTCCTGATTCCTGTGCTAAAAGACCCCCGAGGTAGTGAGAAAAAAGAGAAAGCACGCTGTCGGGCGAGATGGACGTGTGGTACAATCTGGGTGAGATTTTCGAAATATTTTGTGGCTTTATTAGCTTTCTCTTTGACCGACGAGCCAGAAAAGCTTGACATGGTCCAATAAAGCAGTAGTGGGAGATAGGGAAGAGCGAAAGATGGGGGGGGGGACAGAGAGAGAGAGAGGTGCGCACGCTGCCGGGCGAGATGGACGTGTGGTACAATCTGGGTGTTTTTTTGATGATTTTCTACGGTTTTCTTCGATTGATGAACCAGAAAAGCTTGACATGGTCCAATAGAGCAGTAGTGGAAGATAGGGAAGTGAGAAAGCACGCTGTCGGGCTAAATGGACGTGCGGTGCAATCTGGGTTGGTTTTCAACAATTTTTGCTTGATCTGAAACCCCGAATTGTAGTATCAACAGTAGTGTTGAGAGAGATGTGGGACAACCTGGGTTTCTGTTATATACGCACGAGAACTCGAAAATTTGTCACACACTCGGTCTACTGAAAAGACAACATTGATAGCAGCCGTAATCATTCCTTATTACAGAGAAGCGAACGGACAAGTCCGCAGTCTCGGGAGCAATCCGACTACACATCTCGGTGGAGATCAAGGTAATTATTCCTCTTTTTAAATATGTTTTTTTTTTGAAATTTATTATGTTATTAATATAATTAACTCCAGGGAGAAGAGAAGCTCGCGCCGTACCACGTGCAATACACCTGCTTACACGAGCACTTGTTCTTCGTGAGTTTGCATCCAAAATACCTTCGTCAACCATATTGAATTATCGTTCCAAACTAGTCGATCCTTCTGTACAAAAGTTCACATTTTTCGTACTACCGGCTTCATCTAGATGAAGTTCGATACTTGAAACTTGATGACGTTGACGTCCTTCCAGTCCCACTGCATCCTCGTGGACGGTAATGACGAAGTGCGACTGCCCGATGCGAGAGGGGAGGATTGCTGGAAGGTGAGAAGTTTTCTATACAGTAAATTTCGAAATTCGAGTCGCCGTCTCTTCATTTCGAACACTCTCTCGTCAGTCTGACTGAGTGTGTGAAACGAAGAGACGGTAATGACTGCCCGATGCGAGAGGAGAGGATTGCTGGAAGGTTAGCGACTAATCAATTCAATTTTCACACGCCGTCTTCCAAAAAAATCGGATTCCAATCGAAGTAGTTGAAAAGTCGACGGGCAAGACAATTGGTTAGGCCCCCTCAAAAGAGCTGCAATTATTCATTGATCTCTCTATCTTTATTCAATCCCATCCTTTCAGATCTACTTCGACGACACGGGCCAGGAGATCTGCGATGAGTTCTCGATGAGATACGGTGTCGAGTCGATCTATCAGGTACTGACTTTGTTTGTCCAATTAGAGCGAAACCCCGGTTGTAGGCACGAATTATATAGAATGGTTGCCAAGAAAATACTTAAATTTGTGTTATTTGCCTAGCAGGGTTCCAATAAAACAGCTCGTGTTAATCAATCACAACAAGATGTTACAGCTAAAGTGGTTTCGAAATATAGAAGCGATAATATTTATATCTGGTTCATTGAATTATTCTTTGTTTTTTTTGCATCCGCAGGCATCTACTGATTGTGGCTAGCCATGCGTTTCCAATTTACCCTCATTTTGAAACATTTGAGCTAGACAGCGCAAATTAGATAACCTGTTTCTCGTTAGAGTTGCTGATCAGGAATCAACTTGTCAGTGCGAAGTCGAGTAAGTTTATAAGTGAAAAGGAGACGAAAACATGTCAATATTTCATTACGATCTCAAGCATTAACGCGCTTCACGTGTCCGTGGACCCGATATACAAATCTCAATTGCATTCCATTCTAATTCCAGGCCATGACGCACTTCGCGTGTCTCTGCACGCGCTACATGTGCCCGTCCGTGCCAGGTACATCTCTTTGTTCTTATCACGTTATTTCAAGATATTTTCGAAACGACTAGGACTGTGTAATGGCAAATGACTGGGATTCACTCTAAGAAAGTATGAGAGGTGCTAGGTCGGTGCCAGGCACGTTCTGCCTTCCAACGTAGTCGTCATCATTTGAAAAGGCAGTAATGAGCAAGAGACGTCTTGCACTTCGCCTATCCTTCACCTATCTGGCGGTAGTTCTTTCGCTCGCGCGTTACACTAAAAGGTCTTGCGTTCACTTTCGAACACACTTTTTCAATCGGAGACCAGTAGGAATAGTTCAGTATACTAGTCAGACTACCTCCAAGACTGCCCGATCTATCGTACTGTCATTAACTCTGATAGAATGCCTTCAGCAAGTGAGCAGTATTCATGTAAGTATCGGCTTTCCATGCGTTGTCGCTACAAAAAGGCGAGTAACATCGTTTGAAGTGGATCAAGGTTACTTTATTCCTTCATACAGCCGTTCTCTCACTCTCTCACCGGCCTGAGAGGCTAGAGAGTGTGTGCAATGAAGAAACGGTGTGCCGTATTTCGAAATTCTTCATACAACATTCCTTTCAGCCGTCCTCTCCACGCTCCTCGCCAACATCAACGCCTATTACGCGCACACGACAGCGACGTCTGCAGTGTCGGCTTCTGATCGATTCTCAGCTTCTAATTTTGGAAAGGTAAGATTAAGCCTGAGCTAGGTTTAAGGTTAAGACCTAGCCTAAGGTGAGGCGCTGAGGTATAAGATGAGGCTTAGTTAGTGAGAAGGATGGCCGATTCTCGGCGTCGAATTTTGGCAAGGTATGGCTTAAGATTAAGGCTACAACTAGGGCGGGTTAAGCATAGGCTTAGTTTTTTTTGTGTCGGCGTTGGATCGGTTCTCGGCATCTAATTTTGGGAAGGTGTGAGGGGGTTAAGGGGGGGGGGGTAAGAGTTAAGGGAGCTTAAGGTTAAGGAGCTTAGGCTGTGTCGGCATCTGACCGATTCTCGGCGTCGAAGTTTGGCAAGGTATGCTTCGGTTTTGAGAGAATGGTTTTTAAATAATTTTTGATAGGGGGCTCCCTGCAGAATCAATTCCCATGTGTCTCTAATGATTTGTGAAAGCGTTGAAACCTATCTGATTCCGAAACGAAAGAAATGCTCTCTCGCCGGTCAGACAAAGCGAGAGAGCATGGGAAAGTGAGAGACCGTTAAAAATGTTGTACAGTTCTGATCCACAAATGAATCCTTGCAGGACCGCTTCGTCAAACTGCTCGATCAACTGCACAACTCGCTGAGGATAGATCTGTCGATGTATAGGGTGAGTCTCCTTTCCAACCAACCTTAGCGATGAACCGTATTAATATGAGAGGGTTTCCGACTAGAAAAGAGGCAGAAATGACTGGGGAAAGTTAGGAAGATGGACAACTCGCTGAGGATCGATCTGTCGATGTATAGGGTGAGAAATTTCGAGGCTTAGTGGCTAATTCAAGCCGAAGCTTGCGAACTCGACGTATGAGGAACTAGGTACAGACCGAATTGACCATGCCCAGAGTGAGAAAGTGCTCTCGAGCAGAAACCACCAAGAAGAAAGCAGCCGTTCTAGGCCTCTAATCAACTGGGGCTTTAGTTGAATAGAGCTCAAGGATGATAAGATAGACTGGCCTGACCATGCGAACTCTTCACCTGGCCTAATGCCAATCTTTCCAGTCTCTTGATCGAGTATTTCTAGAAAATCGGTTAGCTTATCCTCGAACACCCTCTTTCGACTAGATTGCATCGGTCATGCTTCTCACCTAAATTAGGACAGAAAACTCGTGGATGGTGCTCCTAGTTTTGCCTGTTCTCTCATTCTCCTAGCCAATAGGGAAGCCGAAAACTAAGGAGAGCCAAGCTGTCGAGTAGGGTTGCTCTCCTCTCCTCACTTCGCCCACATTCTCGCATCTTCGACCAGCGTTAGAGTATGCGAAATGGAGAGAGCGAATCGAAGCCATCCTCACTGTACATCGGCGATCGTCGAGAAGCCCGAGCAAATCTGGCGGAACAGATTCGAGGCTCAAGACCGGCAAATCAAACCGGCGCTCTCCTCATATTGCGTTATCTCTCGCCTCTCTGACCCGGGAAAAAATACAGGGCCTTCTTATGACCGAACAAGTCCCTCTCTTAGTCAGGCGAGAATCCCCACCGATTGGGGGTGGAACCCAGGGGAACCCATCAAGCCCCCCTTATCTTTGCCCCGTGGTCGGAACTCATCCCCTATAAGCCTCCGAAGAGAAAAAGCTTCTGGTTAGTAGCAAGAGGCGTGCTAGTTCCTCGTTCCTGCTGTAAAATCAGTCGTAGAAGCGCAGCATCTTCAGTCTGTGAGCATGCTGATTCAGAAATACTTCCCGACCAACAAGCCAGCGAAGCTGCAAGATCTCAAGTCGACCGTGGACCTGCTGACGTCGATTACGTTCTTCCGGATGAAGGTACTATTTAGTTAATTGCCAATTAGCTAAATAACTACTTAATTACAGGTCCTCGAACTCTCCTCGCCTCCGCGAGCCTCAGTCGTAGTGCAGGAGTGCGCGAAAGCGTGCATGGAGGTATTATTTTATCCTTTTTCTGATTAATAAGTTATTAAAATTTAATAAATAATTAACAAAAAATAATTCCAGACCACCTACCAGCTGCTGTTCGACTCGTGCTGCGACACGGGCGGACCGAGGGAGGATTCCGTCAAGTAGGTCGCCGGGATTTAACAGAGCCGGGATTTAGCCGAGCCGGGTGCTAAAGCCGTAAACTAAACCCCGGTCTTGCAGGTTCTGGTTCGACTTCCTCGACTACATGATCGGCGCCATTGAGGAGGACAAGGGAGTGTACACGCTGGTGCTCAATCAGTTCCCGCAGGTGAGAAGCGTGGACTTACGAGTGGACCGGGCTAATGCTTAGGACTAAAGTATGGTTAAGTCCTAAGCCTCCTATGCTAACGCTATCGATAACAGTTAATGTAATCAGTTCCCATAGTTGAGAAATCTCGCCTAAGGAGTTCTTGCAAGATTTAGAGAATAACAGCTAACATGTCTTGTTTCTAGATGAAATTGGTTCTGCGTGCGAACAGACTTTGCGTGATTTGGAATATTGAATAGTTTTTTTTCAATCCTACCTCCGAAATCCTCACGTATTTTCTCGAAAATTCTAAAACACATGCGACACTAATTTCAAAATGTATCGCAGTCCATACGTTCACTATAAGTTTGCTTGATTTGGAGTATTGATTTTTTTTCTCAAAGTCAGATACGAAACTAATCGCCTTACGTATTTCCTCGAAAACTTTTGAGCTCTGTTTGAAACGCATTCCATTTCTTCTTCACTAAAACGCAGTAAGAGGACCGTTGCAAACCTGTACCAAAAGTGCAAATATCACGCCTCTCACCTAAGAATCGACTCAAATGGGCTGAATCTGTCAGAGTGACATTTTTCGACCTCGGGTTTTCAACGATTTCAGACTCCCCTCGACCCCCCTAGGTCCCCTGTGAGAGGAATAGTGTCAGTGACCACTCCCCGTCGAGCTGCAGCACCTGTAGTTTTTAGCCTTTCAACTTTGCGGTCACATTTGTACACTTCAACCTTGTCATAGAAAGTTCATCAGTAACACATCACTGAGTCAGAATTCGATGCTCTATCGATCTAAGCAAACTAGAAGTCGATATCTTTACCAATAACAGCGCTACGAAAATCGAGCTATAACTAGGAAACCGCTCGAAAAAGTAAGTGTTTTTCGACGTGGGATTGTAGAGCACGACGAGAGGAGAAGAATGAGTGGTCTGCGCTCCCCCAACTCGAATACTAAAGTGGTTTCTATGCCCAAAAACACATTCACCAACTTTTGAACCTATTTTTCAACAACCAATCGCCGCTTCATTCCGAGGTTTCGCGGGCAAGGACTCGGTCTGGCTCGTTCAATTCCCGTTACGTTTCATTCGCCATTCAATTCCGTTCACTCACGATTAAAGAGTGAATGAAACATAAAGAGAATTGACCGAGTTAGACCGAGTCGTTGCCCGCGAAACCTCGAAATGAAGCGACGAATGGTTGTTGGAAAATAAGTTCAAAAGTTGGTGAATGTGTTTTTGGGCATAGAATCCACTTTAGTATTCGAGTTGGGGGAGCGCAGACCACTCATTCTTCTCCTCTCGCCGTGCTCTACAATCCTACATCGAAAAACACGTACTTTTTCGAGCGGTTTCCTAGTTATAGCTCGATTTTCGTAGCGCTGTTATGGGTAAAGATATCGACTTCTAGTTTGCTTAGATCGATAGAGCATCGAATTCTGACTCAGTGATGTGTTACTGATGAACTTTCTATGACAAGGTTGAAGTGTACAAATAAGACCGCAAAGTTGAAAGGCTAAAAACTACAGGTGCTGCAGCTCGACGGGGAGTGATCACAGACACTATTCCTCTCACAGGGGACCTAGGGGGGTCGAGGGGAGTCTGAAATCGTTGAAAACCAGAGGTTGAAAAATGTCACGCTGACAGATTCAGGTCGAGTCTTAGGTGAGAGGCGTGATATACTTGTGTAGTGAGCAGTTGGTTTCGTTGAACTGCAACGAGTCTCTTACTTCGAGCAATATTTATATTTATTAAAATTTAATTAAATAATTAAAATAATAATTCCAGGAACTCGACGTAGGCAAGCTGTCCGCATCAACGCTCTGGACATTGTACAAGACAGATTTGAAGCTGGCTCTCGACGGTTCGTTCATTATTCATTGGACTAACGTCATCAAATTTCATACATTCATTCATTCGTAGTTTTGTCAGAGACAGATTTGACGGTGGCTCTCGACGGTTCGTTTTGTGCTTATGTTGAAACAGTTTTCGACCAATTATTAGTCAATTCGTTAAAAAAAACCGAAAAAAATGCATTGGACGGTTCTTTTACTTTCCCTACACGACAGATTGAAGTTGGTGGCCGGTTAGCTTTCCCTGCCTCGAGATACTCTATTACCCGAAATGGGCTTGTTTTGCGCGGCGCAGATAGCTTTCTGGATTTCCTCTTCTACAGTCTCCAATGGGGTTGTGCTGATAGACAAGTTTCGTCGAAGGAAGATTCGAATTAGACATTCTAGCAGTTGTCCACAGTAAACAGTTCGTCTAGACCACCCAGAATTTTAATTCCGGATGCTGTAGTACCCGAAAATAGCTCACACGTAGGTAATAAGGATAGAGGCATTTTAATCCCGAATCCGAAAATATCCCGACAGGTAGGTAAGCTTCTGACGTTGCCATTGACGCGTTTCCTACTTGCTCATCACACCTTTTTTTGGCTGCGTATAGAGCCAGGAAGACTTCACCACTTCCTCCTATTTCAATAAGCCTGATTGGCTCTATACGTTAGCATCTGACTCTCTCCATTTCGCCTGCTCTCTCGCTCTATGTGGCCTGAAATAGAGGATGTTGTGTGAAAGAGATCCACTACACATCTGCTGACGCAAGTCTTGATAGGGATTCTCGGGAAGCAGATAGTCATTAGCTTGAAAAATCTTCAGATGTTAGTGAAGAATAGCTCACTGATTAGCAGATAATGAGCTACTCGAGCTACTCGAGATCGAAGGATGATGGTGGCGCAAGTCGACGATTTTAGCCAATCTATTTGATTGGCTAAAATCGTCCATTTGATTGGATTAACTACTTGAGTTAGTAACAGTCCGGGAGAAAAGAGAAAGTGTTGAAAATAGCAAACGTAGGTACAACTATCTAGCGACTACTTACGCATTCATGGGTTTTACGCACCCGGAAAAATAGTGGCCAGCGACAGTTGGAAAGGCACGTATGTTGGTTTTCGAGAAACTGACGTTTAACAAAAATATAAAAATTAATTAAAATCAATTAATTGCAGACCATGCCAAGACCAAGAAATGCTCCACGCCAGAGTACATGAACCTGTACTTTAAAGTGAAGGTAATTAATTAATTTTAATTAAATTACATAATTAATAAAGTTAATTATTAATTATTTGATTGCAGGGCTTCTACTTCAAATACGTCGTTGACATCCCGCCCTTCAACAGCTGCATCCCAGAGTTCCCGACGTGAGCTTTACAATCGTTTCTTTGTTTATTTCATTAAAACTCGGTAAACTGAGTTTCGAAAACATGCAAAAACTATGTAGGAAAGTGCAGTTTCCTTCGCAAAAACGCCCCGACTATTGAAATAAGTACCAGCCAGTTCCCGGCACGCCGCAAAAAGCGCCGACTCCAAATCGACAGAGCCATTCATTCCCAGCCATTTTCTCTTGACGTAAACTACAGGAAAATGAGGCACTGTCTATCTCTTCTGCGGTGAAAACAATCTTCCCCTCTTGCCTATCTGTCTTTCGTTTGTGAAAAGTGGAGCCTTCGAAGTAATGTCCGAAAAGCGGTTCGCCGTCACTTCATATCTAACCCTCTCTTACCAGCCGAGAGGAGATAGAAGAGAACTTTTAGAAAAATAAGTTACATTTCGAATTAGAAAATTTCGAATTTCGTTGAACAGAGTTCTCAACTTTGTTTCCGAGTTCTCATTCTCTGCGCATTTCTCGTCGCTTCACTTGCTAATTGATTTCCAAACGGCCGAGGGCAAAGATAGGGAGAAAAGAGCTTCCGCGAGGCGAAAAAGAGTCCTCATCCGGGGTCTTCTCTTCTCCCCTATCTCTTCCCTCCCATCCCCGCCTCCTCTTTCCCTCCTCCTTCCCTTCCCTTCTCTTCTCATCCCGTCTCTGAGTAGCATCCTCGCTCTTCCCTCCATAGACATCACGAGAGTAGTCGTCCTGTGCAAATTTCGCGATGCTCAACTGTGAGAAATTCCGAGCTCAGTACCAGGAAATGACTGCGGCCGGGGCAGAAAGTAGTCGGGAGGAGTGAGTTTCTGTTTTTTTGCGCTCACTTTTTTGGTGGGAATCTTGCTGTAGCTTTCCCACTGCAAAGCTGCTGCTTTTTCGAAATCGTAATTTCAATTATTTCCAGGTGGTTCATTCCGTTCGTGATGGATTGGTTGAACGAGAACGATGAGCACTCCATGGAAATCTTGAGGAACGCTTATAATAGGGATAAAGTGAGGAGTTTTAAATTTAAATACTTGTTTTTTTTGGCTACGTTTTAGTTGTGTTTCACAGTGATCCAAAATGGCTGAATAGTTGTGACGTTCGATCATCCTCAAGAATTATGTCCATAAAAAACATTATTTCGACAAGGAAACGGACTCGAATCGGCCCTTCGACGGTCCTATTTATGCGGCACATTAGCGAGGCTAACGTTGCGCGAAATGAACTGCTGTTAGGGAAGAATGGCTCTCTCAATTCCCCGTACTCTCTCGTCTTAACAAGAGAGCAGGACGTTGTAGGGCCCCATGCATTTTTATTGGTCATTAGCGAGCTAACTACTAGTTATCTTTGCCCTATCGATCCCCGTCATGAGAATAGTTGTACTCGAACACTGCACTGCTCATTTTGTACACAACTGAGTGCAGTAGCGATTGTAGCAGCGCTTATTTACGCTAGGCTCGGATTCCAGTATCAGTCAGTCAGTTGATAGTAGTAGTCACCTGATAGTCATGGAGGAGATTCCGGACGATGCAGTCCTCTGTTTCCTCATGCGCAACGCGTATTTGACGGATTTAGTAAGATTTTCATTTACTAAATTAATTATAATTATTTAAAATATTTATATTTGCAGTCCGACAACTTCCCGCAAACGTCCGAGCACACGAAGTTCTCGAACTCTGTCGTTGACGTGTTCACGCAGCTCAACGAGGCGCTCAAGTTGCTCAAACAGGTTTGTTGTTGTTGTTGTTGTTGTTGTTGTTGTTGTTGTTGTTGTTGTTTTAACTCATCAAAACAATCAGATGGACTGCCCCAACCCCGAGGTGTACGCGGACATGATGAAGCGGTTCTCGAAGACGCTGAATAAGGTATTTTTCCTCTTCTAATCTCAGTAAATATGGAGGACAGTCATCATTTCCCATTCACTACTACCATGATTGAGGGCTCATTGGTTGTTTTGATTGATTGTTGATTGCACTTTATTCATTGTTTCGATTATACTTCTCAAGTGGGCAAAATCGAGTAGAATCGGCGCGAAAACATAGTGTCATCACCATCTCAAGGGCTCAAATAACAGGCCAACCGCGTCTCAATTTCTCCGTTTTCTCATCGCTTTAAGGCTTCCTCCCCCTCCGAATTCTTCCCACTCATGAAAGTTTTATGATTAGCCAGGAAGTGGGTTGTCTGGTGCTCTTTCCGGGTAGAAAATGCCTTGGCACGCGACTAGAATGCGAAACATAGTTCATGTTTCTCGATTTCGCACACTCTCGCCAGTCTCGATAATCCTCAACTCAAGAAGAAAAATGAAAGATTGAGAGATGGGAATCTGCCAGAAATGCTGAAACATGAGCTCGAAAAAGACGAAAATAGGCCGAGCAATCTTTCCAAACACTGGGGCGCATGAGACGTGCGCCCCACGGGGATCCTATTTTGACGAGGATTTTCCGCGCAAAGACTACTCTCTTGGTATTGCGTGCTCTCTCGCTACTCTGAGGCAAATTCGAAGGAAATGAAGTTGCTCTAGACAGGCAAAAACAAAATTAAAAAAAAACAATATTAATTAAGCTAATTAGTCATATTAATCACAGGTCCTACTCGCCTACGCGGACATGGTGCACAAGGACTTCCCTCGATTTGCGGCCAATGAGAAACTCGCCTGCATCTTGATGAACAATGTGCAGCAGTTGCGGTTGGTTTTCGAAACTTTTTTCGTGCTATCTAGTTTCTTCTCATTCGTGCTATTCAAATGTGATGAGATATCGTCGAAAATTAGAGAGTAGGACAAGTGAATTGGTGAGAATTAGTTGCCAATGAGAAACTCGCATGTATCTTGATGAACAATGTGCAGCAGTTGCGGTGAGATTTACCTTAATTTTTGTTTTTGACTTTTATAATTTATCCCTAAAACGGTAGAAAACTGTTCAAATATTGTCAAATGTGGCTGTAATTGCAAGTCGTTGCAAAGTTGACCTTGTAATGACAAAACTGGTGTTGCAGAGTCCAACTGGAGAAGATCTATGAGAACATGGGCGGGGCCGAACTCGATCCGCAAGCGTCTGATGTGCTCACTAAACTGCAGAAGAAGCTGAACAACGTGCTGGACAAGCTGGGCCGAGAGGTGAGTCAGTCCTAGCATGGAACCTGAAGGTGGCGGTCGCAGTCGATAAGGACAAACAGAAGGGATCTTTTGTCATGAATCGCATACTCTTTCGTGATCGATTACTAGTGTTTCAATTTTGATTCGGTTAGGTTTCAGGGATAGTACAAGGTATTAAAATGCTCCTTTCTGTTGATAGTTGATTCATTCAGTACCATGAGATAAAACAATAATGCATAGTATTAGCAATTCATTCGCATTTTTTGTATCTGGAGCCAAGCATCAATGAGATCACTTGAAGTTTAAAAACTTTGAAACAGAAAAGATTGATACATAATGCCATCATTTCTTGTGTGTGATTGAACTAGGTTTCAATTTCTCTTACTATTGCTGAGTTGGCGCTTAAATATTTTAAAACAATATGAAAAATACATTGTAATTCGCAGTTCGCCGTCTACCTCGAACCGAACATCAAGGAGCAGATGATCAAACTGGGCAATTTACTCAGCAAGATCAAGGGCCAGCAACTGCAGAAGACTCAGGTTGCGGCGGTGAGTCAGTTTGCGATTGGCTTGAGATACGGTATCTCAACATTTCGCAGCACATTCCGCAGCTCACCCCCGCTATTTCCAGGAAGTCGACATCGTGCTTGAGCCCCTGATGGACGTCCTCGAAGCGACTCTGCAGAGGTTCTCTCAACAGTGCGAGAAGACGGTGATGAAGTACCTGTTGAAGGTGAGATACTGTTCCGGAGGAAAGTCTGACACCGTAAATCTTAACTCTAATAGCCTTTAAAATTTACCACAATATGAGAAAGTAGGTGCCCTACACAGCGTGCCAGAGGGGAGAGTAAATCCAATTATCGCGGCAAAGGTGGATGCGTGAGACTCTTTTCCCTCCCATTCATTCTCACCCATTTCGACTGATCAGCGCGGTCGAGAGCGACAGAATGGGAGAGATTCGAGTGAACCCCTCAAAAGTTACCATTCCGATACTGTTTCTCTTTTCGTGGCTTCGCGAAACTCAATTCAGCAAAGCGATTATTTGAAAAAGAGCATCATTCATTTTAGTAGTGTTCGACGAAACATAATCGATGAAATATATGAAAAGGTTTAGAAAATCGTTGAACTTGATAACTTACAAAAAATAACTCCTCAGTGGAGGTCAATGAAACCCCCCACACCCATAGAACTTGTGGAATGCTCGAAGACTGCTCTACAGCTGGAGTAAAAAAACATTATGTAAAAAGTCAAACATATTCGAGAACGATGCTGAAATAGGTGCATTTTTACACTGTTCTCGAATATGTTTGACTTTTTCCACAATGTTTTTTACTCCAGCTATAGAGCAGTCTAAGAGCATTCCAAAAGTTTTATGGGTGTGGGGGTTTCCACTGACCGTCACTGAGGAGTTCTTTTTTTCATGTCAAATATCAGCAATACACTAAAAGTATATAAAAAATTAAACCGTGATGGTTATAATCAAAGGAGAGACACCTTTGATCCTAATTGATAACCCTGAAATTTCCGATTTGCATTTTTTATCTTAATCAGTGAGATATGGATTGTGCTTCATAGGGTTCATAAAAATATTGTGTGCGAGCGCTCATGGAGAGTGATTTGCCGCGGCGAACAAAGGAGTTCGCCCTCTCTGACACGCTGTGCCCTAGAAATATAGTTTTAGAAGAGGTCACACCACAACTATCGGCTTTGTAGTGCGCAACTCTCTATATTGAATACATGAAACATATCTCGAATGACAATTAATATCGAGAACCTCACAGTCATTTATTTCGAAACTCATGATCGAGACTTTCTTCGGATTACGTAATTATTGATTTTCAGGAAATGTGGAAGATCACGGTTGTCTGCATGGAGAAGATCGTCGTCCTGCCGCCGTTGGACAACAAAGCGGTGATTAGCTATAATAATTAAATAATTAAGTAATTAGCAACCTAAAAACACATTCTCCGTGCAGTTTCAGTCGGAAGATGCTGAAGAAATCCTGGAATGAATCTGGAAAATGATTATAAAATCGTATGTTTCAGCTCCTCAAGCAGCTCCCCAACGCCAAGATCGGGGACATGACGAAGCTGATGTCAACGAAGATCAACGACGTCAAGGGACTGAGCAGCGTGAAGGATATGATGGATATCGCGAGGTTCGTTCTATACTTCGTTTGCCTGTGACACGATTTAAAGCGTGTTGGAGAAAACTCACCGAAGAGGCACGCAAAATGTATGACCCTGGTCAAAGATTTATTGGAACTGAAGTTGGAACTGAAGTGCACTCGAAAACATAAGCTTGAAACGCATTTGTGCATTGCGTAATCATGATAGGCATGAATCGATAGATTTAAATCATTAAAATGTCAATCACTCAATGATTGCAGGGAAGGAAGCGAGCGTTCCCTGTCTCCCAAGCAGTGCACCGTACTGGATGCCGCGTTGGATGCCATCAAGGTTGGTAGTTTGAACTTGTACAGAACCGCCGCACTTAACTTACAAATTCCGTTCCCCTAAAAGTTGCATACTTCTCGCGCCAGGGGTATTCCAGTTCGTTTAGCGCCCAACCTTCTTTAAATTGAAAATCCGGTTACAGGTAGAAGAAATAGATAGACTGCTAGTGGGAGACAAGAGGTGAAGTAAGCGTTGTTTTGTGTTTTTTTGCAATTTTGTTGCAAGCGGACCTCTCCTATCAAACATTTACTTCATCTTTCACATTTGTGGGAGGTTTGAAACGTATCGAAACGATCCCGAGTTTTGAACTTTGTGATGAATTTTCATGTTTCTCTGAAGCGTATAGAAAACATTCGCTGAACTGCTTCGAAATTTGAATGCAAACTGTGCAATCGACATAATGCAAAAAAAAGCATTCTAAAAGTAACAACAAAAATTGAAGGAGTGTTTCTATACGGGCAGGCATTCGAAACAGAAAAAAGAGCGCAACATTTAAAGAAAAAATATTACAGGAGTGCTTCCACGCCGGCGGTCAGGGTCTCAAGAAGTCCTTCTTCGAGAAGAGCGAGGAATTGCAGGCACTCAAGGTGTGATTTATGGAATATTTGATCTCAACATGAGCTGAAAAAGCCTGAAATTAGTCGAAAATTATCGAAAACCTGAAATATCCAGGAGAATCCTGATATCAACTCAATCTCAATTCCAGTACGCACTCTCCCTGTACACGCAGACCAGCGAGCAACTCATCCGCACCTTCATCACGGGCCAGAAGAACCAGGGTGAGCGATTTTCTCTCTCTCTCTCTCTATCTTTTTAGGGATTCACACCAATAATCCATAACGATTGAAGTGTGTGTGTGTTATTCCAAAAATTTCAATGAAACGGCTCGTAAAAGAGTGTTGATCTTTGATCTCTGCAGATCTTCCCTCGCAAGAACAACCGGTCGGCGAGATCTCCGTCCAAGTGGATCTCTTCGCCCATCCAGGCACCGGAGAGCAGAAGGTCACGGTCAAGAGTGAGTTGATTAGATAGTTCATAGAATCTAAGCAAGAAATAAGGTAGATAATTAAAAGAAATATTGGTAGTCGAGATGAAAACTGTCATGAGTGAGTTGATTTCAAATTACCAGAAATTCATTTTAAAAAGATAATTTTGCTTTTGTATTTTAGAAGAGCTCGTGACTAAAGAAAGCTTGGTTGAAACCTTCACGTAGACGCGATGAAACACAACTGAAGTTGATTTCTATTTTCTTAAATCGAAAATCCTTCTAAATTCATGATTTCAGTCCTTGCGGCAAATGACCTCCGCTGGCAGACAACGAGCGTGTTCAAGCCATTCGTCGAGGTTAGTAATTAACTTAATTAATTGCCTAATTATTTTATTTACTAATTACTCACTTTAACCATGCAAGAGCTCTCAGATGCGTTGATTGTGCGCACGCACACCTTTTGCACCCATGGAGTTGGAGTTAATTCACCAATTACCCCTAATTAGGTGCACCTCGTCGGTCCTCATCTCGCAGACAAGAAAAGAAAGCAGGCGACCAAGACGAAGAGCGGCAATTGGGCACCCAAGTTTAACGAGACGTTCCACTTGTGAGTAAATGCTGATCTCTTGTCTAACTGTTTTTGTAGAAATTTAGTAGTTTTCTATGGGAATATCTATATAACTTTACGTTCAATTATTGATAATATTTGAAATTGCCCGGGGAAAAAGTGCCCAATAATCTGATCCTTACCAGCTTCCTCGCGAAAATGCAATGAGTTTTAATGATTCCCTGAATAATTTGGTTTCGGGTTGGTGGTTGGAGACGGAGGAAATTATGGGGAAAGTAGTTGTCCGAGAAAGTGCAGGAGTACCCATCAATTTAATCCTTTGTAGCTTCCTTGGCAACGAGGGCGAGCCGGAACACTATGAGCTGATCTTCCAAGTCAAGGTAAGGATGTTCGAATTATTTGTCCTTAAAACTGTCTTATTTGACTCTGTTTTCGTATCAGGATCTTTGAATTTCCATTTTTATGGCATTTCACGTAATAATAATCAATAATTTACAGGACTACTGCTTCGCTCGCGAAGATCGCATCGTCGGAGTGGGCGTTCTTCAACTGGCGTCGATTGTCGAGCAAGGTAAGGGATTCTTACTAGCCACATGACAATTACGAATCTGGGGTGCGTAAAAAAATCTCGGTTTCTCATTTCGAAATGCTCTCTCGCGGGTCAAATAAAGCGAGACATTGTGTGAACATGAGAGAAATGTTGTAGAAAATCCAGGTAAATATTCTTTAGTATTTGCTTCCAAGTGATGAAAAAGGAATATGAAAAGTAACCACGTAGAATATTGCCGAATTGGTATGTTTCTGTTTCGAAAATTAGAAGGGAATGGCAAGCTAGAGGGCGCAAAGCGATTGAGTTTCACGGACTGTTTAATTCGGCAATGAAACGAATCCAAACGATATCGCGAAATCTGTAATCTGGACAATAATCTGTAATCTGGATGGAGGTGCTTGAGGGTATTGTAGTGCAATTTGTATAGAGTCCTCCTAAAAGCGTCACAGAACGATATTATCGATCTAAAAACCATCTTATCAATTTCCTCGTCAGATTCATGCTCGATGTGGGTGAAATAAGTATAGATTTCTCACAAAAGTGTCATTTAGACGCAATGTGTCCCTTGTTTTCATCACCCATGTCACTCAGATTCATAAACATCCCTTCAGGTTCCTGCTCATTAGTGTTTTAGCTCGTTCATTGACTACGTATTCTAAATCAACGGTGTCTGATCAATTTCACTACAAGCCGTCGTTGCTTAGGGTTTTCGAAAATCATTACTCACAAACTGTTTCTAAAACCCGAATCTGATCAACGTTCTTTACAGGTTCCTGCTCGATGTGGGTGCAGCTCGGGTCGCGTCTGCAAATCGACGATGACGGTCTGATTCTATTGAGAATTCTCTCCCAGAGACAGGCAGACGACGTGGCCAAGGAGTTCGTCAAGTGAGTTGCTTCACTGACTGCCTTTTTTCTGTTACTTACTTCCTGCCTGTTGCTTTTGTTCCTGTCAGGGTGATTAGACGAGCATTGCGCTCGTTGGTAAGACGAGCTCGTTAAGCTTCATAGCGTCTTCCTAAGAGCACAGATGCGAGAGGAATCTGATTTGGTCTTCTAGGGTGTAGCATAATAATAAAAGAAATTTAGAGCAAACGAGTTTTGATGATAACATGGGAATAATCGATCGATTCCAGGCTGAAGAGCGACTGTCGCTTCGAGACCGAGTCCCAACTCGCCCAATCTGCCTCCAGCAACAAGTTGAACTAATCGATAATCGATCGATAACCTACCGTATCCCCTACCGTACTCCACCCCTATCATTCCTTCCTTTCCACGCAATTTCGGGTATCTCTCAGGCATTCTCATGACGTTAGCACCTATCCTTTCCTTTCTCTTCCTTTCTGTCGCATCAATTAGTTACCAATTGAGCAATATATTAGCCCTCGAGCACCGGTGTATTGAAGCTTCTGACCCGATGATTGTAGTTATCAGCTTATCTTTTCATTATTCAACACAGCTAGATTGTGTCTTGTCGATTAGCATATTTATGGGTACACCAGCTGACTATCATGATAAGACTATCCTCCTCCATTCCGAGTTAACCCATTATACTCGACCAAATCTACCCCGACAAGGACCCAATTCCACCCTTTTCATTGCCTTATCAAGTGATTTATTGTATTTATACTACTCAATACCGTCTTTTCTAAGCTCCTCAGCCCTCGTTCACTCAGTTCTTTTCCTTGTTTTGTATCACCGCATTGCCTTATGGACTCGAAGTTCCCTCTCACAGAGGTAATAAAGTAATTATGATAAGTTTAACCTGCGTAAAATATAAATTAACGCATCTCGTAAGGCACTTCTTATAACGCTCTGCACAAGGATTGGTCAGACAATATTTTATACAGAAAATACAATCGATGTGTAAACCCGTCACAAGCATGGAAACACAAGTGTTGATATAGCGATACTGGACTGGCACAGAGTAGAGAAGCGAGTGACCCACAGCAGTTCGGACCCGATAGCACCCGATAGCACATACGTAAGCTGGGTCTCGCTCGCCTCTTAATTTGCATAAGCCTAAGAACAGACGTCTCTTCCACTGCCGATATCGAAAAACGCATGCAAGTTGAGGGATGAGCGATTGACCCACAGCGGTTCAGACCCAATAACACCCGATCAGTTCTCAGAATAACATAGGCAAGACGAATAGCTATCGATGGCGAATACAGGGAAGGGTCACAGAGATTACAGTTCCTGGATTGGAGAGAACATACAGAAGTAGATGGCATAGGGGTGTTAGGGACAACGTATAGATTGAGCCTGTAACGGTTTTGTTATTAGTTTTTCGAATTCTTGCGCGTTTAACAGCAAAACTCAGCAACACCTCCAGCATGTAAACCCTATCTGAAACTTATCGAAACGATCGCGAGTTTTGAACTTTGTGATGGATTTTCGTGTTTGTCTGAAGCTTATAGAAAACTTTCGCGGGCTGCTTCAAAATTTGAGTGCAAACTATGCGATTGACAGAATGCATGAAGAATCCATTCGAAAAGTAACAACATAAATTGTCAGGAGTGTTTCCACGCGGGCGGTCAGGGCCTCAAGAAGTCGAAGAGCGAGGAGTTGCAGGCACTCAAGGTCAGATTGACACGAAATTCAATAAAGTTGAATTAATTAGCTCTGAAACGGCCTGAAATTAGCCAGAAACTGGTCGAAAATTACCTCAAAAACAGGGAAAATCCCAGAGAATCCTGGAATTAACCCGAAATCATTTCCAGTACGCCCTCTCCCTGTGCACCCAAACCAGCGAGCAGCTCATCCGCACCTTCATCACGGGCCAGAAGAACCAGGGTGAGTTCTTCTAACTTGCCCTCTTTTATCGTTCGTATCATAGTCAGAAAATATCGCATTCATTGTTCTTGATGAATATCCTTGTGCCATAGGAAACAGACAAGTTGATCTTTGATCTCTAATTCGTAATCCCTATCCAGACCTTCCCTCGCAAGAACAGCCCGTCGGCGAGATCTCTGTCCAAGTCGATCTCTTCGCGCATCCAGGCACCGGAGAGCAGAAGGTCACCGTCAAGAGTCAGTTTGTTTGAAATTACCCGAAATTCATTTTAAAAAGATAATTTTGTTTTGTATTTTAGAAGAGCGCGTTACTAAAGAAAGCTTGGTTGAAACCTTCACGTAGACGCGATGAAACACAACTAAACTTGATTTCAAATTCAAAAAGTATAAATGAATAACATTTTCAGTCCTCGCGGCGAACGATCTCCGCTGGCAGACGACCAGTGTGTTCAAGCCTTTCGTCGAGGTGATTAAATAACTTAATTATTAAACTAATTAACTAATTAATTGATTAACAAATTACTCACTCCAATCATGTATGATTAGGGACCACAAGCCACGCCCCTTTTTAGTGGACAAGACGCGCGGCCAAACAGCGTGTATCGGGAAGCACAAAGCGAATTCGCAACCAAATCGTTAGCTCTAAAGCGTTTCTAGCAGCTACTAGGGTTCTTTATCGATGACAGACTGGCGAGCAGTATCGGACACCTTTGAGTCGGTCAAAATTGAAGGTTAAAGTTGGAAGAGAGGGGGTTAGAGCACTTCCGAAGGTCGCACACCGCTCGCCAGTACATATTTCATTGAAACATTTTCTCCAAGCAATTCAGTCATGAAAAATCAAAGAAAAAACGTTTCCCCGAATTGTGCTTCAATTTTAAAGATTTTAGTACGCGCGTATTTTATTTGGTTCCGGTTATCGCTAAACGCAGTGAAACTTCTAGACTCGCCAAGGAAGGGAAGGTGTGTGTGTCACAATGTGCATCTTCCGCCTCTCGCTCCTCCGCAGATCTATCACCCGGCGTGTCTAGAGCGCACCCTCTCCGCATAAGATTGAACGCGCGCTCGCCATGTCGCACAGCCGAGAGCTCGACTCGGGGAACCTCTGCTCTTTTGGAGTTAGAGCGAGGGGCAAAATAAGCTCCGCCCCCTCCTCTCCCCCTCTCGCATCTCCTCCCTTACAAACTGTGCCTTCCGCGCGCACGTTTCGGGCTCTGACTCAGCTCAGGGGCAAGATAAAGACTTCCGGTAAAAAGCATTTTGTTACTGAGGTCCTGAGGGATAGTTTGAACATTCTTTTGAACCCATTTCTTGACATCGGCTATGGACGTTGTGGCCCCTATGTATGATCTCTCAGATGTGTTGATTATGCGGTGCTTGTGATCTTTTTCATTCGAGGGTTGGGGCTTCAAATAACCAATTAGCTAATTGATTTACTAATTCCCCTAATTAGGTGCACCTCGTCAGTGGGCGTAATTATTGATTAATCACTATCAGTAATTAATTAACTAATTCCTCTAATTAGGTGCACCTGGTCGGTCCTCATCTCGCAGACAAGAAGAGAAAGCAGGCGACCAAGACCAAGAGCGGCAATTGGGCACCCAAGTTCAACGAGACCTTCCACTTGTGAGTTTCTTGATCTTTCCTTAGTACATGCAAGCAAACATGTGGGAAAAGGCCAGGAATGGTTAATTTCAAGGAATGCTCATAGAGGCTTTCTTCTTTCCTTGGCAAAAACATTACACGTTGATAAAGATACCATCGAAATTTTTGGTTATTCTCGAACTCATGTGATCAATTTTTTTTATGTTCCGCCAAAACTCGTAATGGAATTGATGAGACTATTTTGAGTACAGATAGAGAAACTCTCAGCCAATAATCACTTCAGCTTCCTTGGCAACGAGGGCGAGCCGGAGCACTACGAGTTGATCTTCCAAGTCAAGGTAAGGGCATTGCTCCCTTCTTTCATGAACTACAATCACAAAAACAAGTGAAATCTCGAATTGGACACTGTGCCCATGTCTGGGTTTACAATTTTTATCATTAATTTCGAAATGATTCTCGAAAATGATCAAATACTTCCTCAGGACTACTGCTTCGCTCGCGAAGACCGTATCGTGGGCGTGGGCGTTCTGCAGCTAGCTTCCATTGTCGAGCAAGGTGAGGGATTCTTACTAGCCACATGACAGGTACGAATCTGGAGTGAGCAAACATTTCTCGGTTTCTCATTTCGAAATGCTCTCTAGCGTGTCAGAGAAAGCGAGATATTGTGCGAACATGAAAGAAATGTTGTAGAAATCCCAGTTTTAGAAATGTTGTAGAAATCCCGAGATATTGTGCGAACATGAAAGAAATGTTGTAGAAATCCCAGTTTTTGCTTCAAAGTGTTGAAAATAGAATCTGAAAAGCAGGTATTGTCGCGAAAGTTATCTTTCTGTTTCAAATTTTTGAAGGGAATGGTAAGCTAGAGGGCACATAGCAGTTGAGTTTCACGAACTGTTTAATTCGGCAATGAAACGAATTCAAGCGATAGGCAGTAGCATATCACGCCTCTCACCTAAGACTCGACCTGAATCTGTCAGCGGGTCATTTTTCGGCACCTGGTTTTCGACGATTTCGGACCCTCCAAGGCGTCCCTGGGGCCCCTGTGAAAGGAATAGTACCAGTGATTATTCTCGGTCGAGCTGCAGCTCCTGTTTGATGCAGCCTTCAACTTTTGTGGTTAGGTTTCTACCCTTCAAAGTGAATACTATATCGACTTCGGGACCTGTTTCGGAATGTCCGTTCGATGCTCTATCGACCTACACCGGTTGCTAATCGATATCTTTTCTCTTTTTCGAAATATTTGCATCGAGCTGTAACTCATAAACCGCTCGAAAACCCTAGGGTTTTCTTTCATATCACAGGTCTCCTGTAAAAACGTAGGAAAATAAAACCCTTTTGCGACAGCAAAAAAATTTTGGTCCTTGATTTGCCTGAAATTTGTTCGACTAGCTAAAGGGAGGGCGAGGATAACGTTTTTGCATTTTAATTTTTGAAATTTGCATATTCAATGATGTTTTTTGACCTGCAACTTCGAATAGCCGTATATCGCATGATTTTTGACCTACCGAGTTCCGGTTTGTTCTAATCGATTGGAAATTTCCTCCTCTACAAATAACTCCACAAGGGATAAGGTTTTAATTTGCATCTTCGATGAGAAAACCCCCAAAAACACTATTTGTGCATACATTATGCAAATTATCTCGAAAGTTTCCTGAAAAGGATAAGAATTTTATTGTTGATATCAATTCCCCATCTCCAAATTGAGCTACCATATTTTTCTTGGGCCCCAACTCTGGCCCCCCGATAGGGCTACTGTAAGGGAGAAATCGATCTCACTGGACAGAAAATTTTGCGCTCAAAACACATTTTCGCTTGTAAATTATCTCAAACGTTCACAAAATCACAATCTTACCCTATCAGAATCGTTCGCCTCGATGAGTCTGAGAAATTTGTCCTAGTTGTTCAAAGCGCCAAACTCAGCCGTTTTCGCGTAACAAGCGAAAATGTGGTTTGAGCGCGAAATTTTCCAAGTCCAAAGAGACGGATTTCCCCCTTACAGTAGCCCTATTGGGGGGCCAGAGTTGGGGCCCAAGAAAAATATGGTAGCTCAATTCGGGGATGGGGAATTGATATCAAAAATAAAATTCCTTTTCAGGAAACTTTCGAGATAATTTGCATAATTATGCACAAATAGTGTTTTTGGGGGTTTTCTCATCGAAGATGCAAATTAAAACCTTATCCCTTGTGGAGTTTTTTGTAGAGGAGGAAATTTCCAATCGATTAGAAAAAACCGGAACTCGGTAGGTCAAAAATCAAGCGATATACGGCTATTCGAAGTTGCAGGTCAAAAAACCTCATTGAATATGCAAATTTCAAAAATCAAAATGCAAAAACGTCATCCTCGCCCTCTCTTTAGCTAGTCAAACAAGTTTCAGGCAAATCAAGGACCAAAATTTTTTTGCTGTCGCAAGTGTTCCTACACTTTTACAGGAGACCCGTGATATATGGATAGCTCTCGTCCCGGGCATTTCAACGGTACCCCTGAAGTCCTAAATCCGCGGGGGGTGAGTGGTGTTCCATGCCGAAAAACCGAAAATAGATCGAAATCAAAAAAAAATCCAATCAATGGCGAGTGAAACGCAAATGAAAGTGGAGAGGATGAGACCGATTCATTGCGCGCGATGGCGTGGAATGAAACCGCAAATGATTGCGTTTCACTCGCCATTGATTGGATTTTTTGTGATTTCGATGGATTTTCGGTTTTTCGGCATGGAACACTCACCCCCCGCGGATTTAGGACTTCAGGGGTACCGTTGAAATGTCCGTGACGAGAGCAATCCGAATATGAAAGAAAACCCTAGGGTTTTCGAGCGGTTTTTGAGTTACAGCTCGATGCAAATATTTCGAAAAAGAGAAAAGATATCGATTCGCAACCGGTGTAGGTCGATAGAGCATCGAACGGACATTCCGAAACAGGTCCCGAAGTCGATATAGTATTCACTTTGAAGGGTAGACACATAACCTCAAAAGTTGAAGGCTGCATCAAACAGGAGCTGCAGCTCGACCGAGAATAATCACTGGTACTATTCCTTTCACAGGGGCCCCAGGGACGCCTTGGAGGGTCCGAAATCGTCGAAAACCCGGTGTCGAAAAATGACCTGCTGACAGATTCAGCCATTCTGAGTCGATTCTTAGGTGAGAGGCGTGATATCATTCTGAAAAATAACAATAATCTGTAATCCGGATGGAGATGCTTGAGGGTATAGTAGTGCAATATGCACAGAGCTCTCCGAAAAGCGTCACTGAACGATATTATATCGATATTGTCTAACCATCTTATCAATTTCCTTGTCAGACTCATGCTCGATGTGGGTGCATTCTGCATAGAACTCTTAGAAAATGCGCAAAAGAATTGAAAGAACAAAAATATAGAAATGAAATCAAAACGCAATGCATTACGGGGCGAAATAATTATCGTTATCTCATAACCAAGTGAATCCTATCAGCACCCTTTCAGGTTCGTGCTCGATGTGGGTGCAGCTCGGGTCGCGTCTGCAAATCGACGATGACGGATTGATTCTGCTGAGAATTCTCTCCCAGAGACAGGCGGATGACGTGGCCAAGGAGTTCGTCAAGTGAGTTATTGCACTGACTGCCTTTTTTTATGTTACTTACTTCATGCCTGTTGCTTCTCTTCTTGTCAAGGTTAGTCGATTGCGCTCGTTGGTAAGACGAGCTCGTTAAGCTTCATAGCGTCTTCCTAAGAGCAGAGATGCGAGAGGAATCTGATCCTGTCTTCTTTGTCGTTGAATATTAATATAAGAGATTTCGGGCTAACGGGGTTTGATGATAACATGGGAATAATCGATCGATTCCAGGCTGAAGAGCGACTGTCGCTTCGAGACCGAATCACAACTCGCCCAATCAGCTTCGAGCAACAAACTCAACTAATCGATAATCGATCGATGACCTACCGTATCCCCACTCCACCCCTCTATCATTACTCACCTTTCCGCGCAATTTCGGGTATCTCTCAGGCATTCTCATGACGCTAGCACCTATCCTTTCCTATCTCTATCCTTTCGCATCAATTAGTTACCAATTGAGCAATATATTAGCCCTCGAGCACCGGTGTATGGAAGCTAAAGTCAGTCCTCGATAGGCCAAAATTTGAAATTTTTCGCGGTTTTTATTTAATTTCTCCGAAGATGTACCCAAAACTTGCTTTCATTTTTTTGTGGAAGCAAGGTGGGTAGTGTATCTTCCGATTGATGAAATAAAAAAGTGTTCTACCCTACCTCCCCGACAAGCTGCAATATTAAATATGAGGAAAAGTGGTTTTTCTCGTCGAGTTTGAAAGCAATCGGAATGTAACTTGGGGTGAATGACCACCTGAATTTTGCGCATTTTTGGCACCCATGCTTGTTTGAAACGATTGCGAAATCGCAAAGTCGGTTGGGTTACGTTTCAATGAAACGTATATCACCACTCGGCGAAAAGTGACCCAGGTGATTCCAAAAGTTGCCGGTGTGCTATACTCGGTGGGTACTACTTGCACACTAGTTTTGGACCGGATCGATTTTTTCCACTTTGCCAAGGTTATTTTCACTTTCTCAAAAAACTTCTTTTCAAAATTTCGAAACAGAAAGCACGGCAAGTTACGGCGAATCTAAAACAACCGCAACGCGCGCGGCGAAGTATTGCGTCAGGCTTGCGAAACCCGCCCAGGTACCTTCCCCGTCGCGTCTAGAGCGCATGCTGTTTATATATAGGCCAGCATCGCCTTGCGAAATGCGAGTGACGCGATGGGGAATTTGGCGTTCCGATGCCTTGTTAAGCAACCTTGTCATAGATTTGAACGGCACGTCGCGCGGGAATCTGACGCGAGACGCGGTCGTTCTAGGTTCAAGGCTTCACTAACGTAACGTGCCGTGAAAGATAACCTTCTCGACAATATTCTACGTGGTTGCTTTTCATATTCTTTTTCAACACTTTGAAGCAAATAGAAGCAAATACATGGGGTTTGTTCAACTTTTCTCTCATGTCCATATAACATCTCGCTTTCTCTGACCCTCTAGAGAGCATTTCGAGATGAGCAACCGACAAATTTTTGCACACCCCAGATATTTGTTCATAATTCTCACGAGGTAAGTAAGAATCGCTCACCTTGCTCGACAATGGAAGCCAACTGCAGAACGCCCACGCCGACGATGCGATCTTCGCGAGCGAAGCAGTAGTCCTGACGGATTATGGATTATTATTATGTAAAAACCCGTAAATTATGGAAATTCAAAGATCCTGATACGAAAACAGAGTCAAATATGGCGTTATTATTATTTTGACTTTCGCCGAAATTATTATTGGATCAATCAACAGGATGAAACGTGAACTAAAGATTTTCCGATGAATATGACAAGAAGATTCCTGGAGAAGTCTCGTCGTTTCATTGCGTGGTGAAATAATCGAGCTTTCTTCACAAGTTCTCTGCTAGGACTGTATGATTGCTGGTCAGACAATATTTTATACAGAAAATACAATCGATAAGTATACCCGATGCAAGCATGGAAACACAAGTGTTGATATAGCGATACTGGACTGGCACAGAGTAGAGAAGCGAGTGACCCACAGCAGTTCGGACCCGAAAACACCCGGTCAGTTCTCAGAATAACATAGGCAAGAGAAATAAGTATCGATGGTTGTTACAAGGAAGGGTCACAGAGATTTTAGTTCCTGGATTGGAGAGAAGAAGAATACATACGGGTGTGTCATAATACGAGGGGAAGGAGGATTGCTATGAGACAAATGATGATGGTACTGCTCATTTGTGAACAAACCAAAGCCACTTTCTCTACCGTAAACTAGAGTAATTATCGATTGAACGCCTGCAGTGACGTCGATCGATGGCCGAATTCGGGCACTGCTTTGAAACAGTAGCACTCGAGGAGTCTCATGGCAGTTGGGCCGAGCTGCTTCTTCATTTGTGGACTGGAATAAGTTATGTTCTAGATATCGATGATGAAAGAAATCACACACTTTTCGTCGTGCAAAGTTTTTGAGGCATTTCTGAAGCGCAATTCAATCAATCTCGTATTTACAGCTCTAATTCTTTTAAAAAAGGGCAGTTGGGCCGAGCTGCTTCTTCATTTGTGGACTGGAATGAGCGGCTATAAATTGAGAAGAAGAAAGAGAGAAGAAAAATAAAGCAACATTTTTGAATGTTGTTATGCTATCGGCCTGCGATCCATCATTTGTATAAAAGAAATTAGCATTTGTATGAGCGTTGTGAAGCACAACTGAACCGATCACTTCTAGTATTCAAGAAAGGTAAATTCGCAAACCTCCAGAAGATGTACATGTAGAAGAGCACGGTGTGATGAAGATAGTAGAGGATGAAGGTAAAGTAGAAGAGAAAGGAGAAGAGGTGACCACTGAAAGAGAGTGTTTGCACTTTTTTCATTCATGATCACCATCAAAAACTGAGCTTAGTAGATTATTGAGGTACTGATTTTTTGGCTTTAGATTTTATAATGCAACAAGAAGTAAGAGTCTAAGAAGAGGAACGAGAAGAGGTGACCGCTACAAGAAGGATTCTGTTCCCAATATTCTCATCCTTGCCCCTAGAGTTTAGCAGTCCCCGCATTATTGCACGGTAGCACCATTGCTGTCTAATTTCAAGCGAATTCTACTCATAGTTAGCACTAAGGAAGAACACGACGTTTGCGATGGACAGAAAGTTCGAAACGAGCAGACTCATGAAAAGTGCGGAAATGCTTGACTCACGATGGCGCAAAGATGAAGTCTACATCACTACTTTGTGTATTAAGTCAGGCCAGCTATTAGTCAGACAGCCATTGTGTAACCATTGTGTTATCCGAGTGTTTCGCACGAATACTCATTGAAAAACTTCTCAGGTTTCTGACCGACTCTCATTCCTGGTGTGTTCTATCGCTACCACTGCCTGGAATTTTATTCGGCGCATTCGAGGTAGGTCAGAAACGGAAGAAGTTCCGAAAACTTGACTCACGATGGCGCAAAGATGAAGTCGGCTATGCGGAAGACGTAGTTGGGCAGGTTGAGAAGGACGAAGGTGCTGGAATGATTTCTTTTTGCTTATTTTCGAATTATTTTTATTGATTCGGAACCCTAAACCTGTGCGCCGCATCTCAATGGTTGAAGCGTATCTAAACTATTTCTTTAAAGGGGCTTGGGCACTAAGAATAAACAGTTGGGCATTTTTTCTATTTTTTTACGAATCTGCGAACCACGGAAAGAACACCTGTTCCAAAATCCTTCGCTTCACATAGAGCAGTTGAAACACATCCAACACAATTTCGAAGTTTCGTTTCGAAAACTGAACAATAAAACAAATGCCGACCTCGTCACCACCAGCAAACTCCTGCTCAGTTGAGCAACACTGTTTCTGAACACCCAGTCCAATAGCCTCTGTCTCTACCTAGTGAAAAGGCTAGCATCGTATTGCGGAAACCCAACTACCCAAGTTTTCCTAGATTGCTTATGTTAAAAACACAGTCTCACCTAGTGACAACCAGCAAACTCCTGCTCAGCTGCAGATCACTGCTTCGAAGTTTCCCGCAGCTCACTCCCGATCGAGTGGAGGTGTTCGTGGCTGCAAATAAACGGTTGACTATTCGTTGAGCTGCAGAAGTCGCTAAAAGTTTGAATAATTTCTGCCCAATCCACTATGAAGGACATTATCTGGTTAGTGATTGGCTTATGGTTGCGTTCTAGTTAGCTCTCAACCACTGGGCAGTAGTGGGTGGATGAAACCAGAGTACTTGCTATTGAAATTATTGCACCTTGTGTAGTAGAGGCACCAGTCTGTGACAGTAGCAGACGCTTGGCGGTTGTTTCTTCCTGAAATTTACGGATTCTGAGATGTTCAGCCTCGACATATTGCTTCTCGAAGGGCAAGGAGTAGAAACGAACTAACAATCCTCTTTTTTCAAGCTAAAGTAGAAAAGTTCGAAGTAGAAAAGTTACAGCATCGAGATCTGATGATCATAAGGAGCAGAGAAGAAGCAAACTCACAATCCGCCCATCGATATTGTCATTCCTGTCGAATCGCACTCGCAACACGCCCGTCGCATAGATCTTCATGCACTGGTGGTAGCGGTAGATGGAGAAGATGTTCACGACCTGTGAAAATCAAGTTCGGAGAGTTACTGTTCAAAAACATATCACATCACAGTAACCACGTGACTCTGTTAAAAAAACGTGAACTTGGAAAATATATGCAAGAAGATAAGTCTTACCACAATGAGAATCGAAGGTACAATCGTGCAGATTATCGTATCGACCATGGTGAGGTGGATGTAGAACTGGCGCGCGTTGTACGTGTAACTGAATGATATTCTCTGGTTTCTCGCAACCACTGGTTAACCAGTACCTCAACCACTGGCTGGTGGGCATGCTAACCAGTGGTTGAGGTACTGGTTGACCAGTGGTTTGGGGGGATACGGTATTGTGGAAAATTATTTATCGATAGCAGCATGAGTTTCCCCATACAGAAACATACATCCCGGTCAGATTCAAAAGACGGTCTCGCTGGGACCGTAACCAGTTGCGCGCTCGAGGGTACTCGGTTTAGGGCTGCGAGAGGTGCCCATATAGGCAAGATGCGTTCTACACGCGACGGGTTGAGACCCTCTTGACCACTGGTTGACCAGTATCCTGACCAGTGGTTGGTATACTGGTCAACCAGTGGTTCTCCGCCCACTTTTACTGGTCAACCAGTGGTTGGAAGAAACCAGGGGAGTCTGGCAGGGGAGAGGAGATCAACTCTTTCAATAATGATTAGGCCAACATCAAGGTTCCCGCTTCATTTTCTCGATTTACGTATGTGTTTTCTATTATAGTGCTGGCTTTCCTCGAATCGCTTTCTGATATTCCAAAGAATTTATGAATTGAGTTGGAAACATACCCGAACAAACTCAAATTCCACATCAGGTCACAGAAGGAAGCATTTTAATACAAAAAGTAATAACACAACTCACCCGAACAGGCTCGAGTTGCCACATAAGATCACAATTTCTTTCATGCTTTTCCACAATAAAACCGCAATGAATTGCAATGAAAGAATAATGCAATCATACCCGAACAAACTCGAGTTGCCCTTCAACCCGCAGAAGATCGCGCCGTTCTCCTCCTGTCGCTCCAGTCCGGCGAATAGAAGGAACCAACCTGGAATAGGAGTAGTCTCACAACAATTCTGTCGCACAGAAAGACTATGAAATCCTGCTCGCCACAGCGTGTCAGAGAGGGCGAACCCCTTTGTTCGCCGCGGCAAATCACTCTCCATGAGCGCTCGCAGACAATATGTATATGAACCCTATGAAGCATAATCCATCTCTCATTGATTAAGATAAAAAATGCAAATCGGAAGTTTCAGGGTTATCAATTAGGAGCAAAGATGCCTCTCTTTCGATTCTAAACATTACAGAATATTTTTTAAAGATAATTTTAGTTCATTGCTGAAATTTGGCTCAAAAAAGGAGTACCTCAGTGACGGTCAGTGGAAACCCCCACACCCATAGAACTTTTGGAATGCTCGTAGACTGCTCTACAGTTGGGCTAAAAAACATTACGGCAAATGTCAAACATATTCGAAAACGTTGCAAAAACAGGTGCATTTTTTAACTGTTTTCGAATATGTTTGACGTTTTCCACAATGTTTTTTAGCCCAACTGTAGAGCAGTCTACGAGCATTCCAAAAGTTTTATAGGTGTGGGGGTTTCTACTGACCGTCATTGAGGAGTGTATTTTATTAAGTTCTGAAGTTAAACGATTTTCTAAACCTTCCCTTTTATTTAATCGTTTATGTTTCGGCGAATACTACTAAAGTGAATGACGTTCTTTTTTAAATGATCGCTTTGTTGAATTGAGTTTCGCGAATCCACGAATAGGGAGACAACATTCGTAGGGCAACTTTTGAGAGGTTCTCTCGAAACTCTCTCATTCTGTCGCTCGCGACCGCGCAGATCAGTCGAAATGGACGAGAATGAGAGGGAGGGAAAAGAGTCTCACGCGTCCACCTTTGCCGCGATAATTGGATTTACTCTCCCCTCTGACACGCTGTGCTCGCCAATTCATGATGATTGAAAGCTATTGTTGCCTATAGAGACGAAATCGCCCGACTCACAGTGCCTCAGTCCCAATCACGACGTTCCCCTCTCTTTCGCACACTCATTCATTTCCTTTCCAATTCATTACATACCAAAAGCCTATATTTCAGGTCTCAAGAAGTCAGTGAATTTTGCTTACCATACAGAGCAACCGCAGCAACCACAGTCCCTATCACGAGGTTCCTCTCTCTTTCTCTCTCTCTCCCTCAACCAAAGTTGTTTCCTGCTCTATTACATAATGACAGTGAATGTTGCTCACCATAAAGTGCCACTGCGGCCACCACAGTCCCTATCACGACGTTCCTCGCGAATGTCTTCGAGTTGACCGCCCGGTGGATGCCTTCTGGAGAGGAATGGAATATTTCTTTTCAGACAACTCGTCATCGAACATCAACTTTTGCTCGAAGAGAGTCCATGCAACCTATTATGCCTTCTTTTAAGAGAAGGATGACATATTTTTGGTGTTTAAAGTGACCTACGAAGTACTATCGTATTCCAAGTATTATTCATATGAAATAGAACCCGTGAAACCTAGTTTGATCAGTTTGAAACGTACGCGGGCACGATCATCCGATCCAGACTGATCCAACTGATCATCCACACTTGAAATAATCACAAGGCCCTAGTTTGCGCTCTTTTAGCCTAATCTATGCATTACAGGGGCTAGAAACTAAGGGTGCATATCGAATTGTAAATGTTTCGGCAACTCACGCGGTCGATACAGCACGATCATCCTGTCCAGACTGATCCAACTGATCATCCAAACGCAGATGAAGTCACAAAAATGGGCGAGGAAAGTGAACAGCTTGCAGCCGACCTGAAAGAGTGTGATTTGACGGGGACGGGGCTGACGTTTCACCGACATTTACGCATAACTCTCGCCGTAGTGAATATTTCGATTAGATATTTCGATTAGATATACCACCATTGCCCGCGAGCTCTAGCTACTGCTTCCACTTTATGTCATCTTTCTCCTAACAGTTTGCATTTGTTGCCCGATTCGACATAGTCGACGAACTTCCGTCTTTGGATTCCGATCGCTCTCTCTTGTATGATGATAATATCCTAGAGGAATAAGCAAAGAATGAATAAATGAATGAATGAATGAATACTTGTGCTAGCTAAGTTTCGTTTTGAAATATTTGTATTGCACTTATGTTCGTGGTGTTACTGAATTGTGCTATTGTCTCACAAGAAATAGCGCCGCTGAAACATAACCAGCTCTCCGTCGAGGTAAGCAATACGCTGAGACATTTGCATCAATGATTGGGGGGGGGGGGGGGGGGTTCGAAATGATGAAATCGAGAAAAGACAAATTGCGAACATCATTCGAGTTGTACAACGGGAAAAAACTCATACTTAGGAACAACTCATACTTAGGAAAATTTTGATATTGTTGCATGAACTCGGGATATTCGCACAAATCAGAATACTAACATCATTCGAATTGTACAACGGCAGCTCGTAGACACTGTCCGCCCACGAGACGAGGACGGTGGAGAGGAAGAGACAACGATCTCGTCTTCCTCTCCCACCGTTTCTCGCGCACTTCTAGGGTTCTAGAGCAGCGTAGACATAAGATATGCGGTTAAAAAGTGTGCTTTTTTGGTTTCTAAGAGTCAGTTCGGCCACAGTTTGAACGCATTCTAAGCGATTGGGAACAAGCCAAAAATAAGAATACCAACATCATTCGAATTGTACAACGGCAGCTCGTAGACGCTGTCCGCCCACGAGACGAGGACCGTGGAAAGGAAAAGGCAACTGGAAAGAACGTATTTTTTAGCGCCTCGTTGAGATAATCCTCCTCCTTGGCATGATCTGTTATTGATCTTATCCTGATCTCTTATCCCAATGACGAAAATCGTTATCATGTGTTGGAATGATTACATTTTTGAACTCGAAAAGTGGATTCAGCTTTGTGTTGGCTTTGAACACTCTTTTCGAAGTAATTTTCTGCAATATTGTGTAGATCAATCACTCACCCGCACACGGACAGCGCGCACAGATAGATGTTAGAGGTGAGCTTCTTCAGCCAGAAGTTGGTCCTGAAATTTTTATTGTAGATTAGATAAATCATTAATTTCTTTTTTTTATTCGAAATTTCATGATGTTTGAGCAACATCCCAGTGTTTCCACATTTAATAAGCAACTCATAAGTTCTGTTTTCTCCAAACACTTTCAATTCGATCAAGGAACAAACGCAATAAACGCGCAAAGGAAGTTGTCAGCACTCCGTCTCATCTGTCCCCGGTCTATGTTCTTGGTCTCTTAATTCAGCCTGCTCTCTCGTTGTGTTTAACCGGCAAGAGAGCATGTGAAATTGAGAAGAAATGAGCATCGCTACTCCCCCAGCGAAATGCAATTTCACTATGACGATAGACTGGGTGTGTTTTTTCGAGACTAGGATGAACCAACAAGGGAGTTCGCACGTACTCCATAGATTTCGAAATGCGGAAAATTCCTTCTCTCCACACATTCAGAGTGATAAAACGTGCAAAATAAAGAGAATGCAATCAGTATTTTTAACTCAACCAATTGAGGAGTTCGCACGTACTCAATTGAGTTTGAGTTTGGGGAGGAGATGCGCATGTAAGCCAATTTCAGAACCATCTATCGGATCGCTCGCTTTCTCTGATCGTCGAGGAGTCATTTTCGCACATCCCAGGTTCAAACTCCGATCAGGAACGAGATAATACTCGTCTCAACGGTGTTTATGGGGTTAAAGCATGTGTCACCTTAAGATAACACGAGCGACAGCTGACGGGAAAGGTTCGTGGATAAAGAATATCACTTTTCTTACAGCTTTTCGTTTAACTCATGTTTCTAGCAATAGAACCCAACTAAGATGTTCAGCAGCAGTGTCATACAATTGGTCTAGAGTTCAATGTCTCCTCATTTGACACTGCCCACTGTCCCCTAACTAAGCTATGCTGGTGGATGATGCGGCAACACTGTGCAATATTCCACAACTCGGGGTCCACTTTGCATTACCTAATTTCCATTGTAGCGCTAATGATTGTCCGATGAATAATACGTAACGAACCTGATCAACAACAGTGCCATGCAGTTCCCCATAATCCCAATCGAGCAGAGCAGAGGGAGGAGATGGCGGGAGTAGCGACGCAGCCAGTAGAGGTACTCACTGCAATGGATTATAATCAGCAACTCTCGCCGTTAAGAAGTTACTGGGGAGTCCTTGGTATGGAATGTGGGGAGCGAGAAGAGGGGGGAGGGGGTGCCGTTTTTTAGTCTCTAACAGTAACTCACTGCAATCGATTCGTTTGATTGGAAAGTATTCAATCTTTCCCGAGTAAATCTTCCAATGACAGCGTAATTTATTATAATATTTTTCCCATCTAGACCTCACCTTCACTGAACTTCATTCACCGATGAGGTAAAGTAGAACCAGTGAAACTTATCAAGTTGCCCTGATCAAAATGTTGAGAAGAAAAAACAATTTCCTACCTCGCCGCATCTCTCCTAGCTGCCGCTAAACAACGAGACCCCTTTCTTTTAATGAGTTTGAGTCATTCTTTCATCGTATCATCCTAATGTATCTGGAGGCAGGTAAATAGGACACCGTATGAAGTAAGACCCAGTCAGAGGCTATCAGCTCACCTGGCCGCATCTCTCCTCGCACCCGTCGCATTGACGAAGAGTTGCGTCGCATTCAGTTCGTCCGGCTCCTCGTCCATCTTTAATCAATTATTAATTAATTAATTAATTAATTATAGAAATTCGAGCAATAAAGAGCCACGCGAAACGATGAATGAGTCAATGATTGGCGTAGTACGATAACAATAAGAAATACGGTTTGACTATAAACAGATACAGGACACTATGACATGCGGTATGACGTCCAGAGACTCCAGGGCGACTCGGGAAATGGCGGGCGGATAAACAGAGAAATGGGCCGCAGCGATTGATAATTTATTGCCTGCTTTTGTTGTGGCGGGACGGTTTTTTCGTGGAGCACTATTACTTATTCACGGCACGAGTCGCTTTTGTGGGGAAGTCAAGTCTAGACATGGCAAGTTGGTGATTGGTCTAGTTCGAAAAAGACCAAAGAAAGGACAGAAATGCATAAATCAGGAGGTCTAGAAGCGAAAAGAGTTCAGTGAACAAAATCAGTCAGCGAAAGTGGTCTCTGAATTTCGATTCTACCGTTTTCCCTGAGCCGAGCAGCGAGCGCGAAAAAGGGCCACCAAAATTCTGACGAAAACCTCCTACAGTTCTCTCTAACTAGAGCATCGAACGCGAGCCTGCCTAACATGCTAATGGGGGTGGACCAAATTCCGACGTCTACAACACGCGAAAAACAGATCTTCTAAGGCTCGCGAATAGTCGGACTCTCTCGAATTCGCGTGCTCTCTCGCCTATCAGAGCGAAAAAAAGACGGCGAACTGGGGCAATTTAATTCTGGCACAGAAAGCCTTATCTAGTTACTGTAAGTTAGCCCTGTAGAATACACGAATGGATACGGTGACAGTTCATTAAGAGACGAGGATACAGGGAGATTACATCTAACAATCTTGGTTTGCGACTTCACCTGGGAATAACGTGATTGCTCTCACATGATCTAGAGCAGCAATTTATCGGGATCAAGGACAAGCGACCAGCTGCATCTAGTTCCGTAATGCAATAACTGTCTACCGCCCACTACCACATTCTCCTGCTCTCGGGTCTACGAAAAACTAACTGCATGGATTGTCTCATCGTCTTTCAACTGGAAAACGTTCAAATGGGCGTAAGCTAGAAAGCGGACTGATGTCACAATGCAGTCTTCGAAAGAAAAGCTAGACCCATCAAAAGCGAACGGCGTTTGATAAATGGCTCCTTGTTTGAGATGAGACGTCCAATGTCTGATGTTACTCTATGAGAAAGTCTGACGCAGAAATCGAAGAAGTTGTCAATTTTTGCTTTTGCTTCGTCCCAATATTGTTTGACTCGCAGAAGTGAGAACTGTCCAGTAGACTGATGATTGCGTGATCAAACAACAGTCTAACAGCTGCGATTGCTGAGAACAGAAAGGATCTATGCCAATCATGATCGGCAAAGCACTGAGGATAACTCTTTCGATACTCCTCCAGTAATCATTATAACAATTTCTAAGAAAGAATGAATAGGTGAAGACTGACTGAAGAGTTCGTTCTGAAAACAGTCTAACAGCTGCGCTTGCGAGGAATCTGAGGATCTATGACAATCGGGATCAGCTGGGATTTTCTTAATCACTAAGAGTTAGTTGAAAGTTCAAGGAAGTGAGAACAAAAAAGTTGGTTCTAAAAGCCTCACAATAAACACGGTCAAAGAGACTGCCACGAAAACAGGAGGCCAAGTGCGAAGTGGGGGAGGAGGATGGAAGAGGGGAGACATGGTCTGTCCTCCTCCTCCTCTTTTCATGTTACATGACTGGCTAGGCGGAGCGAGAGAGTGCGTCGAATGGAGAGAGTCTAGAGATTCGAGTGAGAGGGAGAGTGGACCAAGTGGAAGTGGGGGAAAACAGGGAAAAAACAGAAGGCGGAGGCGACAATTGATGACACATTTCGGGTCCCTGGGGGAAGACTGAGGAGAGGAGAGGAGAAACACGGGTCGCTGTCTCTTCATTTTACACACTCCCTCGCCTCTATGACCGGTGAGAGAATGTGTGAAATGAAGAGACAGCGACCCGTATTTTGAACTCTACTGAGGAGGAGAGAAGAAAGAGCAGAATGAGTTGAATCACGAATAAAATTCAGATTTCAGTGATTTTCAGTGAATTCACGGAGGGAAATGATGACACATTTCGGGTCTCTGGGGAAGACTGAGGAAAGAACGAAGAAAGATCAGGGCAATGAAAAATTGCAATGGAAAGTGGACCCACAGAATTTGCCTAACATCCATCCTTCTTGAGGAAGGGCCTGCCAAGGAAAAACGCGAATAGTGCTCTTTTGAGCGGAAAGAGTCTGCATTCGAGGAAACAACTAGTGCAGGCTAAATATTAAAACTGTATTTGTGCCGGAATTGTTTTCGTGAAATATTAATACTTCTTGGAAAAAAGCGAAAAGGATAATGAACCAAAGTGCGGAAGTATTTAGCGATCTTTGTGGCTGCCAGGACGAAAGACCTCAATGGTCTATGAATCGCTCCGAACTAATAAGAAATAGACAGTTCGAGCAAATACCAAAGCGTAGACGTTCGAAATAGCTTCACTATTTGTGGTCGGGCAATGCACAATAAGCCTATTACGAGAACAGCTTGATAAAGTGACGCAATATCGGAAGGCAAAACAACTACAGAACAATGATTCAATATCGTGAAGCCCAACCCACTCAAATAACTGACTATTCACAAAAACACAAGCTAGTGTTCCCTCCTGGGTGTAACTTCCAGTTCATTGTCTCTGTCGAAAATTTGTTTTCGACGAGACATATTTTATAGATGCAAGCTACTAGCAAGTGTAATTGCCGCACAAGCAAAGCTAGTAGTCTTGTAAGCAAATTGAAACTCATCCCAACCCAGGAATCCGCTATTTATCAAGGAAAACCCGGCACTTTTCAACTTTTCCTGCTGTGATTTGAGATTAGTCTATTTTCGCCTATCCCATTCTCATCCTCTATCATTCGTACTTCGCGCGCTACTTCTCGTGGCATGTAAAGTGATGAAGTGCCGAAAGCTCGAACTCAAAAGCGAGTAGCATAATCTCACGGGCCCGAATTAATGAGGTGGACTAAGTGACGTTTACGAGTGTGAAGTAAAGTGACGAGAGACTACAGCAATTCGAGAGAGCGCAGAGAGGTCAGACAGACGAGAGATCAGGGGGAACAGAGAGGGTCAAAGACTCAAAGGACTGTCGAACTCTCAGAGATAGAAGGAGGAAGAGGAAAAGACGAGTGAGAAGACGACTGAGCTTGACTCGATTAGCCCCCTTCTCTCAGAGAGAAAAGAAAGAATGGGCAATCCTCTCCTCTTTTCTCGCACTCTTTTGTCTTGTCTGATAGACTGAAGAACATGGGGAATGAATAGAGAAAAGAAGAAGGAATAGGAAGGATTCAGTTAGGCAAGAGCGAGGGTTCAAGTAGGTTCAGCAGACGTCATTGACTGAGGAAGAGAGTTGCTGCTCGACAGTTATTAGGATCACCCTAAATATAAGGGAAATTAATTGAGAAGCACTGAGATCACAGGGCGGAAGCCACTCTATCGTCGGCCCAAAATAATCGGGAGAGAAATTAAAACTGCAAAAGAAGCTGCGTAATCGAAGTCCATCGAGCGAAACGTCGTTAACTACGTCAGCAAGAGAGAGGCGCAATGAAAGTCGTTCAGTCTCATCTCATCAGTTTCCCATTACTGAGCTCGAGTAGCCATCAAACTCTCCTTCCCAACACTCCCTAACACTTTCTACATAAAAATGGAATGGGTGAAATGCAGAATGTTGGACCATTACTTGAGTCTCGCAACATTCCGCCAGTCGTCACATAAAATTGCCTCCATTTCTGCGTGGGGCGGCGCTCAGGCCAATTAAGGCCGCCGTTATTTCAGTAGAGTTGAAAGGTTGGGGAGACTGCCGCCTGTGTCTCAAAGTATTGGCCTAGATTGTCTCAGAATGCCACACTCGGTCCCGTTGACTAGATGCAGCTAAGGTTGGGCAAACAACTACCGTGTCTGTCTTAAACTAATGGTCTTGATTGCCACTTCACGGCACCGGCCGCCGTGTCTGGGTGGTTCATTAACGGCTTTACTTTTCCGAAGTCGTTCAATCTGTGGCACCGTCCGGCACGTAAGAGCCGAAATTGTATCACAATCGTACGCGATATTTCTCAAGCATTAACTTTTTTTATCAAGGTGAAACCAAAAGAGATTGATTCCTAACGCATTTTGCGCACAGAAGGATTCTGAGAGACCAGTATAACGCAACAGAAAACCGAACAAGTCAGACAATTGTGCGTGCTGGTTCGTTTACGGAAAGACGAGACGAAATCTTCGAAAATAGCCAAACAAGAGAACAGACTTCGTGTAATCAGCTTGTTTTTCTCGAAAAGCCCGTTAGCTCGCCCAGATTCGGGGTCATGAGGAAGCATTACTGTTCTTATCGACGGACCTAGAGATCCACGAAGCGAAAGAAAGAGTAAAACTAAACATAAGAGAGAAGGCTCACGAGAGCAGGAAATGTACGCCGGAACTGCTGGAGTAGAGCGAAAATCGGGGAGTATTTTGGGAGAAAGGAGGAAAACGGGGCCGGAAGGGGAGAGGCAACTTCTCTCTCCCGTCGCAACAAAAGACTGGCGCAACGTGGACGGGAAACGCGTGTCAGTGGTGTGTCATGAAGGGGACATGGGCATGATGCTCACTTTTCCAGGAATAGAGCTCGGAGTTGAGACAGTAGAAGATAGTCAGTGGAAAAAGACAACATGACAGCAGCGAAAACTAGCGACATTGCCTGAGGATCTCTATTTCTATTCCGAAAAGAACGTATCGTTCAAGATGGATGGGTTGAAAGAATGAGCGCGACGGAAACTAGTGACATCTAGAGTCCCGAAGTCCACGTCTGATCGGGACAGTAATTGCCGTAGTCAACGGAAAGAGAGCGAAAGAGTGAAGGAAGTACGTGACAAGAGAGGCAAGTAAGTATCGTTCACCTTTACAGACGGGAAGGCTGAGCGGATTAGACAGAAAAGAGTAAAGAGAAGACGAAGAAAAAGAAAAGGCCCGAAAGTAGCCGAAAGTCGCCCGAAAGGCCCGAAAGTTTCGGCAATTCAATAAACGACGAATCATATATAGGAGAAGTTCCGGGAAGTCGGACAATGCTTTCACAACGAGACGGAAACACTGTGGAAAGATGACAACCACGCTTCCGCTCTCTTTTTGGCGATTCACAGCACAATATATTGGATCATTTCCGGAAACACGTGCAGCTGGGATCAGAAAAGTGTGCGAAACTGAGAACAGGATGCGTCTGGAAATGCGATAACCTGTTCCTCGGCAGTTTTGCGAGTAGTCAATTCGAGGGACTAGGCGAAAATAAGAAGAGCAGCCCTCCGAAGAGACAACTGACTCTGAGAGGCAACTCAATGGATGTGACCGACTGCTTCTCTGTCTCTCTCTTATCTCCTCAACCCTCTCCGTTTTCCCTGCTATTTCGTCCAATCTGATCCCCAAATCTCGCGCCTGACGCAAGTCAGCCTTGCTCCGTGAACTTTTTACACCCATTTGGTTGCTGAAACGAGGTTTCTGAGCGCGGAGAGTGACAGGAATGTCAGGATGGCTCAGCAACTTCCTGACTTCTCTGACAATCGACGAGATTTTGAACTCGGAAAGTTGAGGCGCAGCAGAACTTGACATCACATAAGCGCCCGAGGGCTAAAGATCCCTTACTCTAGTTAGTATGCTCGCAAAATGAGAGTAGAGTCTCGTGTGCACAGTAGTAAAGTAGCAAAAAACATCGTTGGTATGCTAGATATTGGAGTATTTGCAACGGTACTGGTCTCTCTGCTTTACATGATCTCTAGCGTTGTCTGATGGAGCAGAAATGAAACATAAATTGAAATATTCCTGGTGTCTTATGAGGAGCAAAACTGCGGGGTTTGCAGGGATAGGAAATGAATAATGTCCGGTGCTCTGCCTACAGACCGATTTAGGTAGCGTTTCCGGGTTTTTTCTGCTTGGAGAATACAGGAAATCGGGGTTTGCAAAATTTTCGGAACCTTTTAAAGCCAGTGACATTCTTCTGTTGATTCACCAAAGAATCTACAACTCAGTTGTTTTCGCAGATTGTAAAGGGGTATCTCTTTCGCATGCAGATTGTGAAACTGTCTGTCAGGCAAAGCAGTCGAGGTTGGAACCGCATTTCGCGGATTGGAAATGGAAGCAGGCACAAGTGACGGTAATTGGACTGGAAGTGAGATGGATGAACACAGACTGTGTGTGTCAACGAGGGGAAACAGGGAAAACAGTCTCGAGACAGATGGAGGAGGAGTCGCTCTCTTCATTTCACATACTCTCTCGTCACTCTGAGAGAGCGTGCGGAGTGAGGAGAGTCAACCCTTGCTTCCCGCACTCAAATACAGACTCAAAAGACAGAGGAAGGAGAAGGATCTAGAGAGCGTGCAGAATGAAGAGACCCTTCTAACACTGTAAAGACAGAGAGAGGAGAAGGAAGTAGGGGAGAGGCTGTAATGAGGTTAGCCACGCTCGAGGAGAGTACAGTCTGGTGACGTGTGGTCATGCGGTCAATCGAAAGAAAGACTGAACAATTGTGATCAAGATGAGGAAATTAAGTGTTCTTGCTCCAAAAAGAGAAGAGTACAGTCTGCTGACGTGTGAGAACAAAGTGGCAGATGATTCTGAGTTTTTTTCGGTCACGTAGTTCATGACAAAGAAAGGCTGAACGGTGATGATCAAGATGGAAAGAGGAAGTGTTCGAGAAAGGGTACGGAGGGCAGGGTGTGACGTGCCGGATGACTTGAGTGATCTCAACGATCAGACTTTCTTCGACTGTCTTCGAAAAGCCTAGCAAAAACAGAGCGGGTCATGCATCGCAGCTACTCATGATTGCAAGCGCGCGCCGAGTGTTGCTCACGTGATCATTGCCAATAGCACTAGGCATTTCAACACCGATAGACAGCAATAACACCAGCAGTTTCAGCCCAGCATGTGATTGAATTTGAAATTGGGAGATAGACACACAGACACATGAAAACGTGTTCGTATTGAAAAAAATATTGCACCATCATGGAGGGAATAGCCAGACACATAAGAGCAATGGGTCTAAGTCGACTGCCAGACTAGTTGATTCGCTCATCAATTATTTCTGGCTAGGGAAGAGCTGAGAAACTACTGTGAAGAGTAACGATTTGTTCGCCGACTTCAACCTAAGCCGAAGAACAGACGGAACTGAACACAAAGTGGTCAGATTACGCGAGTAAGATGAGAACGAGGAATGACGAGAACTGTTCGGAGCTCCAAGACCCTGGGCACGTGAAATAGAAATACTGAGATCTACCGATCAAATGCTGATGTCGTCTCTGAGCGATGCAATCAGAAGGCATAATGGTGCGGACTTTGAGAAAAAGGTAAAGCATGGGAGATTGGCATATCGAGTTCAGTCCAACTAATGCAGATGTCACCACTATCTTCCGTTTACGAAACACGAAAAAATGATGGTAAAGCAGGTCAAAAAAGTTTCTTGGAAGCAACAATTAGATTCCCAAATGTCGTCACTTCGAAATTGTAGTTGCTCCTTCGAAGGAGCACAAAATTCACAACTCTCTATCATGAAATACCGATATCACTGCTTCAGCATCCGTAAATTCGAAAGACCAAACTCTAAACAATTTCATCACGTCACTTTTAGTCGCCCCTCCGAAGGAGACAAACGAGTTGTACGTCAACACACAGATTAGCGACTTTCTCCAACAAGGGAATAGGAAAAGGACTCTCCCAAATTGCCCTAGTCTCTGACCGGCGAGAGAAACGTCATCTAAGAATTACTTGATTTTTCATGAATCAGGGAAGGCGAGAAAGAACGCAAAGGAGATAGCCCACACACGCGTTTTCTCAAAATCTACAAATTTCTCGCAGAAGCACACTTGAGCTAGCTTCGACGCTGTGCGAAAACTTCTCTCTCACACTCTCTCGAAGAGAATGGTTGAAAGATCGAGTGAGCCTACTTCCTTTTCTTTCCGAGAGGAGAAGAGGCATACCCTCTTCATCAGAGGAAACTCTCGCACAGTCTGACCGAAGGATGCTCTATTCGTTTCGCATACTTTCTCGTTTTGTCTGAAAGGAACAAGATAGGTGTGCAGAGGAGGAAAAGGATAGAGAACGCCTCAGGCGATGCGCTACTACTTAGCATAGGTATCAGGAGAGAATGTACCAAAAGCTTTAAGCGACCACATCGGGAACAATTTTTTTTCAAACCCATTTGAAATCGGTCATACTATGGTGGATACATACACTGGTGTCAAGGATTCGAACTATCCGGTCCATGAGTCCCACAGCCGGCTTTTAGGAATTCCCCGGCTCTGGTGCCGGCTATAGCGCATCTCAGCATAGAGTTGAGCTAGAAACTTGTTCTACGGCTCAAAATACGCGGAAAATATGACAAACAAGAATCTTTTTAGAAATCGAAAAAATAATTTTTTTCGACAAAGTTATTATTAAAAAACCGAAAAACGGATCGTTTAAAAATTGCAGCCACTGCCTAGAACACAAAAGGCAGGGAATTTTATTGCATAGTATGAAAGAGCGGACACATGGGCATGATTTAAAAATATTCCAACATAGGATATAGGGGGGTTCCCGGGGGTGAAAAAAGCCTCCGAACATGCCGAATTGCTGTTTTTCTGATAAAATGTGTTCGCATTATGATGTATGCAGGCGTAAAATCTCAAATACCACTTAAATAGTGTTTTCTCATTTCTAGGCAAACTTTTATCGTCATTAGAGTCGATTCCGACATAGTCATTTTTGGGCCAAAACAAAATGAACCCGGGGTCATGGTCCAAAAGTGACTTCCAAAGTCATGATGGGGAATGTTCAGATACTATGTGCCAATGTATAGTACAGTAGTCCACTCATTTACCGTAACCCATATTACCGTAATTCGGTTATCGCAAAATGACTTTTATCATAAATGAATATGAAAAAGTCAGTTTACGATCCCAGGACGGGCAGATTACTGTAATTCTGGCCACGATAAAATACTGAGATAGTGTGCCATACATTGGCACATAGTATCTGAACATTCCCCATCATGACTTTGGAAGTCACTTTTGGACCATGAACCCGGGTTCATGGTTTTGGTCCAAAAATAACTATGGCGGAATCGACTCAAATGGTGATACAAGTTTGTGTGGAAGAGTAAAATTACTGTTTCAATTGAGAATTTACGCCCGTTTACAATACAATGCGAACACATTTTATCAGAAAAACAGCAGCTCAGCATGTTCGGAGGCTTTTTTCACCCCCGGGAACCCCCCTATATCCTATGTTGGAATATTTTTAAATCACACCCATGCATCCACTCTTTCATATTATGCAATAAAATTCCCTGCCTTTTGTGTTCTAGGCAGTGGAAGAAATTTTTAAAGGATCTGGTTTTCGGTTTTTTAATCATAACTTTGTCGAAAAAAATCGAATTTTCGATTTCTAAAAAGGTTTTTGTTTGTCGTATTTTTCCGCGTATTTTGAGCCGTAGAACAAGTTTCTAGCTCAACTCTGTGCTGAGAAACGCAGTAGCCAGGTACAGAACCGGGAAATCCCTAAAAGCCGGCTGTGGGACTCGTGGACCGGATAGTTCGAATTCTTGTCACCAGTGTATGTATTCACCATAGTATGACCGATTTCAAATGGGTTTGGAAAAAATTGTTCTCCGGCTGGTACATTCTCTCCTGATTCTTATGTTAGACTAAGGGAGGAGGAACGAATTTGTTCCAAGACGACGTCTGACTCTCTCCATTCCCCATGATCTCTCGCCTGCCAGTAGGCGTGGGAGAGACTAGGTTGCAGCAAGGCTGAACTACTACTCAGACAAGGAAAGGAAGAGGAACTCGTTCCATGAGGGAGTCTTGCAGGTTAGACAGCGTGAGATAGAGCGGGGCCTTGCTCCAAGATTAGTTTGAGGACCTCGTGAGGGTGAAATATGAGAAGAGCAGTTGAGAGGGTGAACTAGAGCCTAGTAGGGTTGGAGGGTGACATCTGTTGCAATCTTGCAGATAGTTTTGCAAAAACTTCGAAAAAGTAGCACAAAAACTCGAAAAGCACTCGAATCCTCCCCTGTTTATGCGTCCATTCCATTTCATGACCGTCCTGTCTATTTTAACATGCAAAAACGACGCTCGACCAAAATAGGAGGACTCCAGAGCATGAAAATATCGTGCTGAGTGCTTGGAAGAGTGCTCAGAAAGCAGTTACTGTCATCGCAAAATAGCACTAGACCAAATAAATTATTATTTACAATCTTAGACATGCATTGATAAGACTCGATAAATTTGCAAGATTCCCGGGAACCCAGCAAGCAATAATATCGTGCAGAGTGTTTCAAGTAGATCAAATGATGACCGGGGCAAAATGGTTGAGTAGTAGAATTTGTAATGGTTCTGTTCGACGTGAAATCAACATTCTCCACTCGCACAATGATTTGAGCTCACTGTGAAACATAGTTTGGTGTTCTATTTCTCAAATTCGAAAGGAAACGCACTGGATGGTCTCGAAAGTCTCCGGTTCCACTCTGGATGCGAGAGAGAGATAAACTTCTTCGAGTTTTGGCTCAGACTAGACCGTGCGGAATGAAAAACAAGGTGAAGAATGAGAAGAGTAGGGAGGGAATCCTCTGTGAGCAAAATCTGGGCCAAACATCGAATAAGTACCATAACTCGATTGCAAGCAAAGCGTCATTTCGAGCCCATTGCCGTCTATTTTGGAACAAAAATCAACGAGATGAGAACTGAAATAGTCGAATTTAGCGCCTGTTTATTCTCTTCGGAAGAGGCGACGACACGCTCAGACGCATGAGAAAAATGGAGGAAATAACCTAATAATGGGCGAGGAATTGGGCGGGAATCGAGTGAGGAAAAGGACAGAATACGAGACGACTCTTTTTTCGTAATTTTCTACAATCGTCTGTCATTTCAGTAAGCGAAAAGCCCGAAAACATGCCCAAATCACGAGAGAAACGCTCGAAAAAGGAAATTGCTTTCAGATTGAGAACGACGACCTTTGAAGGTTCACAAGATTAGTGAGAGATCGTTGAAGACAACAAAATGATGAAATGAGTTGCCCAAATTGCCATGAACATGCGCTTCACTGAAAAGAACGAAGAATTCACTAGAGGTATTCGCAGAATTAAATTACCACCTTTTCCTGCGACTACGCCCCTCTCTGCACGAAGAAAATTGCTGGTTGGAGTCATTCCTTTTCCGAAAAGAGAAGACTTATTTAGAGTCGGAGAACAGTGAAAACCGGAAGTTTCTCTTCGCTCTAAGCTCTGAAGATACTGTTTCCGACACGAGAAAACAATCAACCGCCTTGCCGAAACTACATGCCCGTAGTGAAAAACATGAGTAAGTAGGTTAGAGAGAGCGAGAGAGCAGGCGAAACCGAAAGGGTCAGACTCTAGCTTGTTTATTGCGGATGGCAGTGCGGTTGTAATGGGGTGCGTAATGGCCCGGTACCAACGACTTGGGCGAGGTGATGAGGTGACGGGTTGCTCGTAAAGCTGGTCACGCGTTCTTCCGGCTCAAGTATGCTTCTAGCAGCTCATAACTAGTCATCGGCGAGGAACGTTGAATGATTTCCGAATGGCTGATCTCGCGCAGATGAATTGACCCATCAACGCTTTTCTTTTAAACGTCAAAGTGTTGCAGAAAAGCGTCTGGGGAGAAACCTGCAACAATCAGTTGCAAAATGAAGCTAAAACGGGCATTCATAGAGACAATAACGAGACTCCGGGGACAGAAACAAAGGAGGAGACAGGGAAAGACTGGAGAGGAAAACAATTATCACAGCAGCAAGTGACTACAAAGTTGTGCATTCGCGTGGAAAATGAGCATTTTGCAGCAGGCTGCGGATTATTCATGGAGATAATGATGGTTGTCTGGAGCTATAAATATTCAGATTTTACGTATGCAAGCAGTTTAAATTAATGATTAACGATCACAGTATAGAGATTACGGAAGCAAGGAAAATAATTCATTCTACAGATTCGTATCAGTCAGGGTATTGGTAAATATGACAAGGAATTAAGATCGAATCCGCGATTTGCTGTCTGAATCCTTAGTGAGACTGCAGCGATTTGCATCTTAGATGAAACCGAGAAGAAGCCTAGCAAAATCTCGTTTCTGGCTGGAGCTATTTTCTGGGGATTTACGCAGGAATGAGTGAGAGTGAGAGATGAGATGGAATGTGTCAGGTAGCCTCACAAACAGGAATATTAATGGCTTACCTGGAAATAATTATGCTCAACTGCCCTATTCGAGAGAAACAAGGCTATTAGTCAAGTTCATTCATAAATTACAACTCAAAAGCAAAGATTGGCACGCGTTACGTTCCATGCTAGACGTAGGAACCCTCACAAGTCTCTTTGTTGGACAAAATCAGCTCAAAATGGACAAGATTGGTGGCAGAACACGTTTTCCGCGTGTTTTGTACTTGCCTCACGACAAGATTTGCTCATCAAAAATGCATCGAAGATCGAGTTAGACAGGAGGCCTTGTTGTCTGTGATTTGCGGTTCTCTAAGTTAGTAGACGGGCTCAAAATGGTGATGTGAAAATCACGAGAACTACGTTAGCGCTAGACGATTCGTTTGCTTTGATGCTTGATCAAAAACAGAGCCAAAAATCTTACAGAGAATGTATAAAATGCAAGCGTCAGGGAAAAAACTGAAAAAAATGGAACAATGCAGATGCAGAACAATGAATAATGAGTTGAGCTTCACATGTCACTCAATACCAACCGAACACTGCGTTAGTCAATGCTTGACCCTGACCTCATCTGTAAGAAACCATTCAGCCGGGACTTCATCTTCCATTCTGTAGCCAAGACGACTTTGGACACGGCAGGTTATTTATCTTCCGACGCGAGGACTGTACTAAAGTCGGAAAATGGGTACCTGACGCCGCGATTTCGTTCGCTATTTCTGGTTGAGCATCCAATGAAATGTACACTGTGAAATGCCACTTTGCAAGTCAATGACCGCGAACCGGACCACAGACAAAAATAGCAGTGGAATCCGGGCTAGGTCATTCAGCCAAACTTGAGTGCAATGGTTTTCGTTCATCGAAGGTGGTAAACACTAAAGGCGGAAAGGTCAAACAGGGGCGTTTCAATAAACAATGTATGTGAAACGTGAGAAGATGAGCTTCACCGAAATCCTACGAGCAATCGAACGAAACTGGATACGAGCAACAGGCTTCCGAATAAGATTGAGAAGTTCCCGGATAAAGCCGCAGCTAGAAGGAAAAACAAAAGGTCAGGCTTGATAGAGGAGGGATCTTAGGAAGGGAGAAGGATGTTGTTACTGAGTCTCAAGTGAAGCCTCGAGGACCAAAACAAAAAGGTCGGACCTGATTGCAGTACTTTTGCAGTAAAGGATGAGTTTCCTGCTCGTTCTAGACGAAATAACAGAACAATAGGGCATGTCTAGACAGGCTTGTTACAGTACCACAACTGTGCGCTCTCTAGGGATCCATCGCACCCAGAATGAGCGAAACGCGTGGGTTCCCTGGAGAGAATCAGAACTGGCAATGACTGATTGACACTGGAGCCGGGAATAGAGCCGGGAATAGAGCCGGGAATAGAGCCGGGAATAGAGCCGGGAATAGAGCCGGGAATAGCCCCATTCTGGACATGGTGCAAGACCGTAAGACCAACACTGAATGTTCTCGAAAACCCATCGAACAAGTATAGAAATGGTCCCCGGGGAGGATCCTTCTCGAATTCGAACAACAGCGAACAAACCGATGAGAGGATCTCTGAACTCGGAGCAAAGCCCCTTGTTCTACGGTCTCCCACTGCAAAGAGCCTTGTTTTGCACAGTAAGTGAAGTGAACAGTGCTCGTAAAGGGCGTGCTATTCTGCGAACTACTGTGCTCCCAAGAGATGCTTCTACAGAAGTTTGTATGATCTATTTCGAGAATATTTAGAGACTCTATCTAGCTAGACTCTAGACCTAGAGACAAATCTGTGAAAGAAACCAGCAGCAATAACTGATTGACACCGTTTCCGAAATAGAACAATTACGAACATTATGCTTGGCCAGGCGAGAGATCGCAGGCAAACAAAGAACAGGATGAAAAGATGTGCCCTATTCGCGCGTTTTCGAAAATACCTCACCAGGAGGATACAGAGCATCTCGACTGAGAGGGAAAACAAGGATGGCTGAATCCTTTTATTGATAGTTCTGCTAAAGTACTCTCAGGGTAGAAAAATATGAGAAAGTTAGATGAAGAAGGACTCAACAATGCACACTGATCAGACACAAAAGCGAGAGAACTGAGCGTTCCATCCTCCGAGAGAACACGGAAATCGAGAAAAGACCGTGATCCACTAGCTTATTCATTGGCGCAGTTAAGCAGACCGTAGTCGCGTGTTCCGGGATGACGTTTCTATCGAAGAGGCCGGAAAACACAATAGCAAGAACAGTTCTGAACATGCTGTCTAGTCGCAATGATACGAAGAGGATGAGAGAAATATAGACTCCTTTTGAGAGGCCTATAAACAGAAAGACGGCGCTCAAGTGTTGCTAAACTGAGCGGGCGGCGCATGCTAGATAAGCGCAGTGCACTTGGGAGGTCACGCGGGGTCTCTCGAGAAGGGGGGAAGGGATCAGGAGGTGAGGAATGGCTAGGAAAATGGGCACTTCTGTACTTTTTGGCCCAGCCATTCTCAATAGAGTATTCTATCCCTACCCTTCTTATTCCTCGCCTCACTTCTCAAGCAGAGCGGTCATAGAGAGGGAGACCCTGGGCCAAAAAGTACAGAAGTTCCGGAAAATGAACAAACTATGGTATCTTGCGACCGATTAGACATCATGCGAAAATGAGAGGTTCGAACAGTGAGGGAAAGAGCATTGTGCCTCAAGGTCTGCTTGGTACAATCATAATTAAGTAACACAGGTATCGGGAAAGAATGTATGAAAAACAGCCCCATTCGGAACTAGAAATTTCAAACCCATTTGAAATCAACCATATCATATTGGATGCATACCCTGGTGACAAGGATTCGAACTATCCGGTCCACGATTCCCACAGCCGGCTTTTAGGGATTTCACGGTTCTGAGCCGGATATTGTGTATCTCTCGAGCCAGTTGAGCTATAAACATGTTCTACGGCTCAAAAAACGCGGAAAAATATGACAAACAATAATCTTTTTAGAAATCGATTTTTCGGTTTTTCTCGAAAAAGTTATGATGAAAAAACTGAATTAACTCCTGATTTTTAATTTCTCTACCCAAAATGGAGGTCGAGTCCAGAACTTTTTATTTTCTCAAATGAAAGAATGATCTCATATAAATTTAAGAAAAAAATAAAAAGTTGATTTTTTAAGGGTCTTTTTGAGATATGATTCGTCAAAGTTGACGACTCACTAAGCTCATTTCAAGAATATGTCTATAGAACGTACTCCCAATGAGATTTTTCTGAAGTATCATCGTACATGATAATACTACACCTTCATGCGAACAATGAACACCATAGGACCATAGGACCATAACACCACCAACACCGGAGTGACCCATCACCATGAACCCGGGGTCATGGTTCGAAATGGTGGTGGAAAGTCATGATGGAGGATCTTCATGTACTATGCATCGATGTATAACACAGTACCCCAGTAATATACAGTACCCCTCAACACCGTTGCCCAGTGATCGCAAAGTGATTTTTTTTAGAATGTATGTTGAAAAGCCAGTATACGATTCCACGATTGGCAGATTATGGTAGTGAGGGGTACTGTATATCGCTGGGGTACTGTACTATACATCGATGCATAGTACATGAAGATCCTCCATCATGACTTTCCACCCCCATTTCGAACCATGACCCCGGGTTCATGGTGATGGGTCACTCCGGAACCATGAACCCCGGCACAGCGTTCTATCCCGAGAGACAAGGGTGAGGGTTGACCTAACGGAACTTCAAACACAGGATTCTAAAGGAATTTTGAAACGCATCTCGATTCTAATTTTGTAACAAAAGCGATCAGGAGAATTGCGTTACGTTTCACAATTCTCTTAAATTCCGAGATCAATTTGCAGTTCGATTACGGTTTCGCGGGAAAATTCAAAAACTTAATCCCATTGTTCGCCCTTGTCTGGAGCAAACAATGGGGGTCAGAACGCTGTGCCGGGTCATGGTCCAAAAAAGTCATGGTCGCGGAACCGGTTCCTATGGTGTTCATTGTTCGCATGAAGGTGTAGTATTATCATGTACGATGATACTTCAGAAAAATCTCATTGGGAGTACGTTCTATAGACATATTCTTGAAATGAGCATAGTGATTCGTCAACTTTGACGAATCATATCTCAAAAAGACCCTCAAAAAATCAACTTTTTATTTTTTTCATAAACTCATATGAGTTCATTCTTTCATTTGAGAAAATAAAAAGTTCTGGACTCGACCTCCATTTTGGGTAGAGAAATTAAAAATCAGGAGTAAATTCAGTTTTTTCATCATAACTTTTTCGAGAAAAATCGAAAAATCGATTTCTAAAAAGATTATTGTTTTTCATATTTTTCCGCGTTTTTTGAGCCGTAAAACAAGTTTCTAGCTCAACTGGCTCGTGAGATACACTATATCCGACTCAGAACCGGGAAATCCCTAAAAGCCGGCTGTGGGACTCGTGGACCGGATAGTTCGAATCCTTGTCACCAGGGTATGCATCCACCATGATATGGTCGATTTCAAATGGGTTTGAAAATTCTAGTTCCGGGGCTCATACATTTTCTCCTGATTCTTATGGTAAACGATTGTTTTGCGACTCAACGATCTCTCTTTGTTTCAGTGAAACGATTGACAATGAGAGAAAGAACACAGAAAAGATCACTTTCTGGCAGAATGCGAGAGGCTATTTCCGCTGACCTTCAAGCGGTCAAGATGAATAGAGGGCAGTCCATTTTCAGTCGAGAAGAGAGCGAGGGAAGAGAAGTGCCCCGCCGACTAAAGTATGCAAAGTATCTCTCCTCGCCCCCTCTCTCGAGACCGAATCTAGGCCTCCCCAAGTCTCATGTTCTCTCGTTTTGTCTGACGGACGAAAGAGAAAGAGAGTGCTGAAGGGAGAGCGATAGACTGAATCTGACTGAAGCCCCCGAGGGAAATGACCGAAAAAAATGAGGAGTTTCTTGTCGGATAAAGTGGGGCTCTCTTCTATTCGCCGGCTCTCGAGCCGGTTAGACGGATTCTTTCCTTTATAGGACGCGCGTCACTGAACCGGGCTTGTTTTATTGCCGGGTAAAGAACGACTAAAGGACAAATTTTGAGAATTGTAGCAAGAGAAAAGAAGGGTCAAGAAAAGATCCAAACTGAAGACCAAAAAAGGCGGAGAGGTGAGAGAGTGCGCGAAATGAGGAGAGTCATTTCTTGCCAAGTCAAAATCATCATCACGCTTCCGTTGCTCACTGGTCGTTCACAACGTGCGAATTGCGGAGCCAATTACTATGCCATATTCAGCAATGATGACTAAAGCCGTCTCTTGAATCCGGTCGGTCTCTAGAGTAGGGCTCTCTCGTCACTGTGACCGGTGAGAGAGCGTGCGGAACGAGGAGAGCACCTCTTGCTTTCCGAACTCTCGTCTCTAGAGCGTCTGAGAACTGAGAGAGCATGCAGAATGAGGAGGCGAACTCAGTAATTACTAGCGATAATTGACGATGATAAAGAATAAAGAAGGGCAGAAAACTGGTTGAATTGGATGATTGGTTGATGAATAAGTTGTAGGTCGGATAAGTTTCACGTTTCTAATGAAAGAAACCAAGATTTGCAGACGCGATCTTGGCGGGACAACGGAGATAAGGACACACACTATTCGGTAGAGTGCGAAATACGGTTCGTCGTCTCCTCATTCTCTCTGGTGAGAGAGGCAACGTGTGAAATGAAGGGACGGCGATCCGTATTTCGAATTTTGTAAATAGCCTGCTCTAGGTCGGATAAGTTTCACGATTCTAAAAAAACGCCGAAATTTGCAGATACAATCGAACCAGGACGACGAGGGAAAGACACCAACTAATCAGAAGAGTGCGAAATACGGTTCACGTCTCTTCATTCTTCATGATCTCTCACCGATCAGAGAGGAATTCTGTAAATTCAAATTCTATAAATAGCTTTAGGTCAGATATGTTTCACGAGTTCTAATAATGGTGCGTTTATCGTCGCCGCACCCCCTGCGAGATAGGTCAGAATGACCTGCTCAGGGGGGTCTGGAGAGGTGGAATGAGGGGGCAAATCGACGTTCGAGAGGGGTCTGGCGACGTGGCTCTCTCATTTCATCTCATTCGTCGTCCTCTGACCCCCCCAAAGCGGTCTCTCAGACCCCTCTAGAACGACGATTTGCCCCCTCATTCCACCTCTCCAGACCCCCCTGAGCTGGTCATTCTGACCTATCTCGCAAGGGGTGCGGCGACGATAAACGCACCATAAAAGAAATCGAGATTTGCAAAAGCGATTTTGTTTTGGCCTACAACTCATTTTAAAAAACCAACGGCTATGCAGAACGCGGTGACCACTAGAGTTAACTGAGGTATTCGTGCGGGGCGCAGTCTGGTCTGATCTACAGTTATGCTAAACGTGCAGACCGATAAAATCATCCGAAATATTCACAGTCTGGAGCGCCTGATTGAATCACCTCCCCGAATTCTGTATGCGCTAGCAATCGAATTGACAGCTTTTGCAAGCTGTTGAGGCCATTTCGAAACGAAATCTTCATTCATGCTCACGAAACTGTCAATTCTAGCTCCCGATTTCGACTTCGACGAACCGAAAATGCATGGTTCGCGTCGATGAAAGAATGGCCACCATAAGTGCCACCATTCGCGGGACTGGCTGACTGAAGAATGGCCGAGTGGAGGCAGCGAAATGGGAGAAAGTGCTGGCACATTGTCCTAGTGCTCTTGTCTGACTCTCTCGATTCTGCATGCTCTCTCGCTCTGTCTCATCAGCTTGGATGTGGAACAAGACAGTGAACAGTCTGCCTTTGTCAGCTGGGGACTCGTATTGAAGGAGAAGGCGTGTTCTAGAAAATAAATGAACGAAAATAGTTCTCTGTTACTCTCCAGCCTGAGGCAAGAAAGAACAGAATAGTTCTATTAGTGCTTTGTCGATGTTCTAACGTGTTTTAGCCAAAGAAGACGTTGTTGACATCGAAAGAAGCATACCTTCGAAGGGATTCGAGAGAACAAAATGGTGAAAATAGTTCTTTGTTCCTGAACGTGTCCCTTCTACTATTCCAACGCTTCTTGTACGTGTTCTTTTGATGAAAAAGTGTTGTTGACATAGAAAAGAAGTATGGAATGACCTTCGCAAGGGGATTCTCGGGAGATTTGCGGCGTGCGAAAGACGAGTTGAAATGCGAATTCGCAGATTTTATGAAGGCGGAAGATTTTGGCTCAAAAAGAGGGAAAAAGAAGAAGGAGGAAGAGCGGGCTAGAGACTAGGCAAACTTCAGAGAATTGGATTGGTCGCTTGACCCCTAGGAGAGGTTTCAAGCGTAATGAAATCGTAGGCATGGTGCAGCAATCTCTCGGAATCTCTCGGAATACAGAGTAGACATTCTGAGAGATGGAAGAAGTTCCAAAATAAGAATCTAGCAAAATTATTTTTCTGCATGACTTGCGCTTCCTTTCTAGGATGCTGGCTATTTTCAGATGACAAAAGGGAACAATAATCAAATAGATTTCAAACGTTAGAAGTAGGATAAGAACTCAGAAAGAGATCTCCGAATACGGACCACACGTGGCATTCTACCACATCTCAAAGGTCAACAAAGCATTCCATCGGGGGATAATCTTTCTGTTGCTATTCTCAGTGAACCAGAGATGAAAAGATTATCGGAAAGGAGAGATGAATAAGAGTGCGCACGTGACCGTAAATGATTTTATGAATGAGAAGCTGAGTCACTATATATCACGGGTTTTCTGTAAGAGTGTAGGAATGCCGGCCGCCAGGAAAAATTTCGTGTCTCCGATTTCGATGAAAGTTGGTCAGTAGGACCCATTGAGGGACTCTTTAAGATGCATCCACTTGTTTTGGTCAAATTTGCATATTATCGATTTTTGTCATTTGAAACTTCAATTGACCGTAAGTCGCTTCATTTTCATCGTACAGCGAGTTTAAACATACCGTTGAATTGGTAATCACAATTCCTGCAAATAACTCAATTAGACCCTTGGTCGGAAACATCGTCTTCGGGGTGAGAAACATGAAAAAAAACTGATTTTACGCATATAAAAAAAAAACTGATTTTACGCATATAAAAGCTGGCCTAACTCGAGAAAATGCCGAAAACCCCTTCGATATTATTGTTCTAAAAGATTCTCCGGACCCGATTACGGGTGCTTACGCGAGCCGTTTCTCGTATCTCCTGCCGCGGGATACCGTTTACTAGGCTAATTTTTGGACTTAGTCGTTTTTCATGCAAAACTTCAAATGATCATAACTGGCTTCAAAATGGTCCAAATCCAATTTTCTAAAAACTGGCATGTAGCTAATTAGAAGACAAACAAGTTAGGTCATGAGCACCAAATCGATAGGGCAATCAGGTTTTGAGTTATTCCACGAAAACTCATAAAATCACCCATTT